>LN891039.1:169316-192870 GCA_900010015.1 Tuber aestivum
CTATTACAACGGGAGGATGTCAATCCCAACATTGCCGACACCGTATATGGTGAAACACCACTCATGTCAGCTACGAAGTCCGGGCATGAGGGAGTAGTCGAGTTGCTCTTCAAACGAGACGACGTCAATCCCGCCATATCCAATCACAACGGGAAAACAGCGATCGAATTAGCTGCGTCCCTAGGACATACATCGATTGTGGAGCTACTCTCCCAACCTATATCCTCGCCTCCCGTCCCAGCTGATATCGGAGAACCTCCTGAGCGTCCCTCATCTGACCCCTCAGACTCAATTCAAAGCACCCCTCTATCTATTCCCGCGCCGCCGCAGTGTCCTCCACCGCCGAAGCCCCTTCCCCCCGATACCCGGCGCCCCTTCGGAATAGCGATTGGCTCCTTCATGGTTATTTCCTCTTTTATTTTTCTATTCTATTTTCTCGTTGTCCTTGGTCCATCGTTAGCCATCTTATGATTGTCATTTCGTGGGTGATTGCTGTATTATATACGCGGGGTCGGTATTATATGTATAAAACTTTCATCGGCCGGGTTGGATGTATAAACGTGGGTTCATGTCTGCGCGTGAATAGAGGTTGGTGTACGGAGTTATGTGGTGTTTTATGGCGCATATCTATACTCTCCCTTAACTTCTAGCTTGTCGTTAATTTTTTCTTCTTCTCTGCTCTCATCTGTACAACGTTATGTATTATCACATTCAGTTCTATGGCTTGTGAACTATGCACTATACTATACAACTCGTTAATAGGAGATTTCGAGGATCTGATAAGCAAACTAGTGATATTATTTTCCCCCTTGTCCTAGCCCCTCCGTCTGGAAATTGCGAAGCAAGACTCGCGAGCTCTGGCGAATTGGGGGGGAGCAAAAAAAAAGAAAATGCAAAAGTGGAATCAACAGATATCTCCTGTGATGCCTCGATCAAGGATAACGAGAAAAATGCTTCCTCCCGGTCTCTACATTACCGGGAATGGGTATTACCAAGCAACAAAACCAACCAAAATCTTTTCCAACCACCCCGACGCCTCGAAGAGTCTACGCTAGTATACTGCACAGCACGTTGAGTTGGGTTTGGTATTTTGTCATGGATCATAAAGCCACTATGGCTCGGCTTAGGCCCAACGTTAATACCAACAGCTAGCCGATATAGGAGCGCAATATCAAAGAATACCTGCAGCAGCGCGGGGAATCAATTATCATGCCCTATCATAACCATCATACAAGCCACATCAAACTCTTGGAATGCTCACCCGTGCAAAATCCTAGTTAGAGAGGATTAGTCCTCGAGAGGGAAAAAAAAACACAAGGAAGAACTCGGAGAGCTACCACACTCTGAATGGGGGGTCTTTTTTTTGAGGCACGAATATAAGTAGGGGAACTAAAAACGGAATAACTAGTAAACTAGATCAATGGTTAACATTAAATTCATGTTCCATAAACTTAAGTTGCTCTAGTACAGGAAGGATATTTGCTTTGCTTGGGAATATGAAGCATATTCTCACCGGAAATAATGCTATATGACGAAATAGGAGTGGAAATGTGCTCTATGGAGAAGAAAGTGAGAAAGAAGAAAGAAGGCAAACAAAGTTATCATGCACCGGGCATAAATTGAAGTTAGATGGGTACCAATTACTATGTTGGTAAATGTAGAAGGAGATAGCCTGGTACACTAAGATTGCTAGATAGATACCGGTAGTCAGGATGGGAAGGGCCAATACACACAACAAACACAGAATCAAGAATGAAGGTTAGTGGTGTCTTAGTTATACCACGGGCTGAGGGGGTTCATCGGGTGGGGCTCGATTGTCATGGATGTCAAGATCCCCGGATTCCCCGGGATACACCCTAGAGTGTTTCGGAGGACTTAGATGCAGAAAGTGGATTTTTATTGCCGCCCAGCGAGTGAGGAATGGGGCCTGGATTTCTCAACCCTTCGTCTGTTTTCAAGCACAACGCTAACTTCCCCACTACCTGAACCTTAAAAATTTCTTGCCACCACTATCTCACTAGTAAGCGGTGCTGTTGTTGGTTACTAGAAATTCGCAGGTGTGCACACTTCAGGATACCCATTACTACAGGTACGCTGAGAACAAATGAGAACTACAGTGGTAGCCCAAAGCATGCGCCGTCTTAGCCGACGAGAGGGGTGGTGATAATTCCTGAATTTCAGTAGTCCAGAAGATAATGGTTGCAACGATCTCTCCTAAACAGGCATTAGAGGAGAGCTTTCCGCACTCACTAAAATCACTAAAAGTGCGTGAAAATCGGGAACAGACGAAGGGATAGCGGCTTTCCAACTCTTTTCTGTTTCTTTTTGGGGCTCCGTGCAAGCGGTGTTTGGTCGGCGAGGCCTGTCATGCTCGCGCTAAGGCTACTCTATTCCCCGAGTACTTTCACCCCGGCAATGTGTCCACGTTTTGCGGCCCACGAGAGCGATGTTCCATTGCGCTTGTCCGCATTGCCGTGAGCGACGTCCTCCCGTTCCAAAAGCGTCTCCACGGCCTCATTCCCATTTTTCGCTGCCAACAAGAGAGTTGTTTGGCCGTCTTTACCCGCACCACTGGGAGCAATATCCTGCCTTTCCAAAAACATCCTCACTATGCTTTCATACCCATCTCTAGCTCCCCACCGGGGGAGTGTTCGGCCGTTCTCATCTGTAGTGTCGGGAGTGATATCCTCCTGTGCTAGCAGCATCTTCACGACGGCACCGTGCGATTGTCTAGTTGCCCATAGGACTGCAGTATTACCCACCATATCAATTGCGTTGAGATCCCATCTCTCCCCCCCCCAACAGGGCAACAGCCGTCCAAGATCCCAAGATGTACAGTCCCGTAAAGGCCTATAAACCCTATAGGGCTACTCCATTCAGGTCCTAATCATCGTACTTACGACATAAGAGCGTCTCAGAGGATGCATGCTTAAGCATATCCGTTGAGAAGCCTGAGTCTAAGTTTATTCACACTATCCGTGACTTCCATTCTTGCGTGTGTCCCATAGTAGTAAGAGGTGTGTTCCGGGTGGCGACGTTGTTGGCCGGGCACGATCAAAGATAGGCGAAATGTTCCTGACTGACTAAAGGTTAAGGCACGTTAAGCAAGCCTCCGAGGTCATCAAGTGAAGGCTGTGGAACATTCTGGTATTATTGGATAGACACTCTTGTATTAGGATACTTCAAGCGTTTCCAGCCTCAAAGGGCATCGCAGCCTTTTTTTTTATACTGTAGGAATATTCTGAGAATTCAGCCCTGTGGACTCCATTCCTACCCCCGGGGCATGATGTAGCGCGTTGGTGTTCACACGTGGCTCCAAAAATGTTATCCAGATTAGGGCCCGGTGCAGAGTCTCGACTTGTTTCCCTTCTGTGCCTTCACATACGTTAAGGCTGCCATTTACTCATCTCGAAGGCCATTCCCCTAAGCCATCTCGTCCAGCTCTTTCTCTCGTGAATGGCAACCTCCTCCGGGACTGAGCCAATGTTGAGACATACCAGAAGGGATCTATATTCTGTAGTCAGCCAATATCCAACTATTTGTGGGTCGACCAAAGAGGAATTTTATCTGGAATCACTCCCATCATCTCGGTGCACAAGTTTTCCCCCATTGAGATGGGTGCTATCTCTGCCTAATTTTATCTCCTGGCATCTCATAATATCCCCGATAGAGGGAACGGCGTGTGTCATGATCATCTCGCTGAAATATTTCATAATACCGTTCTGAAGGTGAGTTCTTCCTGTAAGGATCACTCGCGCGGTTAGCGAAGTCCATATAAAGGCCTTGCATTGAAACAGGAAGCTCTTGTCGATTTTTCTGGAATACATTCATCGGGAGAATCAATACAGATGAACGCTCCCGGTGGGGTTGCGAGGGTCGTCATCAGTAACTCTACAAGGTCTGGGAGCCCAAGCACCCGCGCACCAAACCCCGTTCCCCCCTCACCAAAAAGCCCGCCGCCCGAGATTCGGGATTCCATCCCTCTCCAAAAGCTGCTTGGTGATTGCCGGTATGCGTCTTCCCTACCCCCTGGATTGCCGTAGCAGAAAAAAAAAACTGTCCCTGTACCCGTTTTGATGCCATTCCACTCCCGAAACACGACATTTCCTAGGGGCCGACCTCCCGCACCGTCCGCCCGGTTGTGCACTTTGACGCCCGCGTTGAGGGACAATCCTGCTAGAGCTATTTGCCAAGTTCCCCCAGTTGGTATTACCTAAACCAAACAATTGCATGTTTGTCCCCTTCTCCGTGATGTCTTTTGGGCGCTTCACCTCGGTACATAGGCAGTTCTGCAATAATTGAGGGATTCAAAGAGGCCTGAGAGCTTCGCAGTGCTCGGGAACAGATCCGGTGAGGTTACCTGCTCCTGCGCAAGCGGGGGGTACAGCAGTACCTAGCGGGATAGGCTGTCGCTAGAGTAATATTATACGAGTACAGTACATTGCTTACACGATGAGAAGCTAAATTTAGATAGCGTCTGGAGCACTCGTAAAACGTTCAATACATTCAGGTGGAGTCCAGAACAGGCCTGGCTTTGACCGTAAGCAGTTAAAGGAAGGAGTTTTGTGGCGGATTTGAGAGAGATCACAAAGAAAACTCTTATTTCAAGCTAATGGAGTTGACCGAACCTTTCCAAATGATGCAATAGCCAAGGGGGCTACATGTATTGTGGCTTAAATTGTAAGGCAACATTTAATCTGGTATCTCGAGTCCGGATGTGTCACCGTAGAACCCAGTACGGTACCGTATTGTGCTGGCACTCGAGTAGGAGCGCTGTATTAGAATTTTAAGCGAGAGCTGTCATAATATTCACACAGTACAGCTTGCCTGTCTGTATTTCGGTGGTCGGAGAGAATACCCATCCGGCCAGTGTGACCAGTTAGCATCAAACAACGATAACATTTTCAAGAGCGTTTTAGAGGCTGAAATCCGGATACTGCGAGTCCCTCCTATCGGGGGACCCAGGATGCGTAGCGCGGACAAAAAGCTTTCACTCACCCTTTCCATTTCCCCCAGATTCAGGATCGAAATCTCACAATTCTGGTAACCTTGTCACTTGCGCAATGCCACACACGGGCAGCAAAGGTGAGCAAACAAAACTTATCAGATCAAAGCCTTTTATCTCTTTCAAACCGCCGACGGACTGTACCAGCACCGCTTGAGGTGAAATCCGGCACTCGCCGGGCTCGCCTGGGTTACCAGCAGGCTAGATTCCTATTTCTGGGTTAAAGAGTTCCGATATGTTTAATCCTTCCTCTTCCCGCATTCTTTTCAATAATCCCCAAAAACCAGGTTTCCCTGGTATGACATTGCATTGGGGGGCTCGGAAAACTCCAGTTCCCAGTGCGATTATTGCCGGCAACCTTTGGCATCTCGATGCTGGACTCCGGGCAAAACATGCAGTGGTACGTAATCGCCGTATCCTTCCTCGCCCAGAAAAACAACACGGAAGGCCTACCGGTACCTCTCTCTTCTTTCCCTTTTTGTGCCGAGCCTTAGGGGTTATCCCACGCAAACGCTCGCAGAACTCTTTTCTCCCTCCTACCCCCCGCCCCCCTCCTCATCATCCGGCCCGGTAACGTCCTCAGCTCCGGGAAACCCTTATTTATCTATGATATCACAGAGCCCATCCACCCCATTCCCAGGCAAACCCCATCTTACCATCCATCAGAACCTTCTCAGATACCATATCTTAACTTTACCTGTAATTTAGTACACATTTGGAGTGGGTATATGCGAAACCTTCACGAATATAAGTCGGATACATAAACACGGGTTCGTGTCCCTGGACGAATAGAAATTGGCGTTTTACGGTGCATAACCTATGCTCCCACTTAACTTATTTTCTTGTCATCAAGTATGTTCTTTTCCTCTCTCACCTATACTATAAGGCACTATACACTATCCCCCTTCATTAGGCCACTCGTGAACTATGCACTATACTATAGAACCTATCAAAAGGGGATATCCAACCACCTTATGACCCAGCTAATGAGATTATCCTGCAAAGCATCCCTAGAAGATGGGGGCGGGGGGGGAAGCTAAAGAGTAGGAAAAGGAGTGAGTGCAAAAGTGGGATCAAGAGACATCTCCCATGATACCCAATCAAAAATACAAAAGAAAGCTTCCTGAAGGTCTCTAAATCGCCAGAAAATGACTGATATTGGGCCGTAAGCGCAAGACCAGCTACAATATTGGCGCATAATTTCCAACTCCCTAGATATCTCGAAGAGCCCATGCTATATCGCGACACTACTTCGTACGGCGCATTAAGTCGAGTATTTTTAGCTTGATGTCACGGAGTACCGCAAATATAATCTGACTTAACCCGGGCTTAAGGCAATTCAAGTTAGCTACCGTAGTCTTGATATATGTCAGTAATCCAGGCGAGGGATACTTTCAGCCGGGTGGGGAACCAATTTTTTTACCCCATTCCAGTCATCATATAGTCCCCACCAAACCCTACGAAATGCTCACGAAGGTAAATTCTAATCGGCGAGGACCGATATCCAAATAAATAGATAAAAGCCCGAACCAGCGCATTCGGGAAGGTGTTTTTTTTTTCCCCCTTCTTAGATGTGAATAGAGGCAAAGCTGGAAACGGAGCCGACGTAAGGAGAAAAAACCAGGTAATTATCATTAAACTCGCACTCCATAAATAAAAATTACTCTAGCGTAAAAGGGTTATTTACTTTGCTCATATCATGTGAAGTGCATTCTCCTTGAATATGAAGTCATAAACAATAGAAATAGGAAGGTGCGCTATAGTAAGGGAGGAGGAAGGGGAAAAAGAAAAAAAAAAGTCATCACTCTGCACCGGATAAAAATTGACGCTAAAGGGGTGCACCTCTAACTTATACAATTCTTGAAGGTAAAAAAAGGAGATAATCCGATATACTAAGATTGGTTGATAGATAACTAGGGTGCGAAGAAGTACACACAAGAAAAGCAAAAGGAGAGCTAGAAGGGTTGAACCAAAAGCGAACGTGAGGGGTGAGGTAGTATAATACCGCAGGTCGGAGGATTCGTCGGGTGGGAGCTTTTTTTTCCTAATGTCATGAACTCCGGATTGTTCCAGAAGAGCACGGAGATGTCTCGGAGTGCTTCCCTGGGGAAAGCTTATTGAGCTATTTCCACCAACGGGCAGAGTAAAAGAGCCCGGATGTTCCAATAGTGTCCCCTCAACCCCCCCGTGTCGCTACTCGGAAGTCTGTGTAAGTTCTGTTATGTCAGTGGGGTCTGTCATGCCCCGGCTAAGGCTACTTTGTTCTCGGATTATTTCCACGACTGTAACGTGCCCAAATTTCGCAGCCCACGAGAGAGGTGTTCGATCGCACTGGTCAGCAGCGTCGAGGGTGACATCCTCCCCCTCCAAAGAACCTCCACGGCGCCCTTATTCCCATATCCAGCAGCCCACTAGAGAAGCGTTGAATAGTCTTCACACATAGTGTCTGGAGCGAAATCCTCCCTTTCCAAATAAAAAAACCTCCCCCTCAAGACGAGCTCATACCTATTTCTGCCGCCCCACGAAAGGGGTGTTTGGTCTCGCTCGCCTGTATTGTCGAGAATGACATCCCCCTGTGCTAACAGCATCTTTACGGTGGCCCCATGCCCTTTTCCAGCGGCCTACAAAATTGCCGTACTACCCAGCACATCAGGTGTGCTGGGATCCCGGTTTTTCGTTTCCGGCAATGCGACTATTGTCTCCAAGATCCCAAGACATTTAGCACAGTGGATGCCTTCAAACCCAGTGGGTCTACTCCGGTCAAGCACCAGGTCCGGATTATCATAGTTTTAGGATAAGAGGATCCCAGAGGATGCATACTTATCGTACCCACCGAGAAGCCTCAGTCCGGGCCTGTTCGGACTTTCCGTGGCTTGCCTTCTTGCATGGGCCCCCCAGTAGCAAGTGGTAAATTCGAGCAACAGTATTGCTGGCGGAGGCCAATCAATCAGGAATAGGCGGAAAGCCCCTCACTCAGTGAAAGCTGAGACATTTTAAGCAAGCTTTGGCAATCATCTAGTGAGGGCTGTGAAACAGGTCTGTATGATTGGATAGACACTTTTATAGGTTGCGGTGGACAAGAAGGACAATGTACGAGGACACTTCAACAGTTATATGGCCCAAAGAACATCCCAGTAGTGTTTTTAGCGGAGGAATGTTCTGAGAATTCACGTCTGTAAACCCTGTTTCTACCCGTACGGCTTGGCATAATCCGTTGGCAGTTAAGGGACCGTTTCTTCAATAGGCCAATGCTAATGAAGGACAAGTTTCAGCACACGTAACCTGAGCTAACCCCTACCAAAAATCACGGGTGCCGGTAAACACGGTACCCCGGGACCCCCGTGAGTCAAATTGCTCACTCTCATAATGTTCACCCATCTCTTGAATCACTTTCAGTGTATAAGCTTAGACTCCTCCGTCGTCACTAGCCACTGCCCTCCAATAAGTACAAGCGCCGGCACAAATATGCGCTTAAGCAAGGATATAGCGAATATCTCCTTGGATCGACAATTCACGGTCCGAAGTGCAACCAAAATTTCGTCCGGGCTACTTACTTGCTAACCCCTCCGCTATGCCTATTCTCGGGGTACTGAAGCGGAGCCCCTATCTGGCGACTTACTACAAGCAAAACCATGTCGCCTGCTTCTGCATAACCTCAGAGTAAGATAAGTTACCCATGGTCTCCATTCATAGATTCACACAGGCCACGCCCGTCTCACGGAAACGGATGTCGTTCAATCAGTGTTCGCAAGCTGTTAGTCCGGACAGGTCCTTGTTTATTCGGGGGCCGACCGTGCCCGTCCAAGTGCAGATATCCGCAGGCTTCCGAGTGATCGATCATGAATACTATGATTCTGGAGAATCTTTAAGGCTTTTGTATGCATTGCTGTGGGTTAAATAGAAGACTAGCCTGTGTCAACGGCCTCTAAATATGTGTGACTATATCGGCGTAATACGTTGTTCTCACTGGTATGGCTCGGGGCCGCGGGGCAAAGACCCGCTGGGTGCATAATTTAGTGCAGATCCGAAGGGTGCGCTTATATTCTTGCCCGGGCAACAGTAATCAACTTGATAGCCAATCAGGAAAAGGGAGATAATTTTGGATGGGGAATCATCAGGATAGAGTGTTTAAAATTTTGTGGTACAGGATGATCTTAATAACTTGTTACAAAAATATGACCCTGTACGAATAGTATACAGGGGGTACACTGAGTAAGAAGGAGGCAGTACGAGGGCATATTAGTAGGTATTCTTGTCCTTAATTTTTCCAAGTGAGATTGGTGGTAACCCCTGTTTATACAGGTGCACATCACTCCATAACTGGGAGAAAATATAGGGAAAAATGTAAGTGTGAATATGTTCGATCCTGAAAATGAGTCAAGGAAATCCCAATATAAAAGCGGAAATCTAAAATGGTGTGAGGGAGTAATTAGGGAATAATTATAAATCAAGTGACTGATGACAGTGAATAAAAGATGCATAAAAATAAAGGAAATATCACTAACAGCAGATAAGATATCAATGAATAAAATCCCTAATTGTTGTTATGAAATGTTGAGGAAATGTATATAAGGTATGCCCTGGCTTTAGTAATGTTTGTAGTCTATAGGTGGTCCGGAAATAACACCAGGTAGAGGAATAAACAATATTATCAAAGTAAATATACATATGAAATAAATCAGAAAATTTCCACAACTGTCCTGCCCCCCCGACAGGCAGATGGCAACAACCCAATAGACTTCCTTTAACTAAGTCCTCCCAGACATCTTGCCAGCCTCACGCAAGGATCCGGAGATCTTGACATTCGAGACAAAGCTCCCCACCTAACGAGTCCCCCCGACCCGCATCGCTACAATGCCGCAACAGGAGCCCTCACTCCTGATCCACCCGTTCCGGCTCTCCTTTTCTCCTTTCCGTGCGTACTTCTCCTTCGCATTCTGGCCATCTATCTTCCAATCTTAGTGTATCAAATTATCTCCTCCTACCTTGAAGAACCGCGTTGAGTGGTGCTCATCCAATTTCAACCTTTGCCTACGGCATGACGATATTGTTTGCTTTCTTTCTTTCTCCCTTCCTTCCTTCGTCATGGCATATACTCCTACTCCTATTTAGTCATATACCATAATTGAGGAGAATGTGCTTCAGAACATGATACGAGTAGAGTAAACGACATTTTCATGCCAATGCAATTTACGTATACCAAATACGAATTTAGTTTTAATAGTTCTTCTTATCTTGTATTATTCTATTTCTAGCTTGTCTATTCTTATTTATAAATAAAAAATAAATAAAGATCTTATCCATGGTAGGTATCCTAGTTTTTCGGGTTTATCTCCTTTTCGAATATCAATCCTCCCCGACTGAAATTTACCCGGATGAGCTTTCGCAGAAGCTAATATGCTTTGTGCGGTGGTTGGAATAGATTAGAAAAATCCCGTTCCCTACCCGGCTGAAAGTATTCTCCGTGTGGGTTGCTGTAACACGGCTAGCTAACTAACTTGAATGACCACTGGGCATAAGTCGCATGCAGACTCGGATATACTCCATCTCATAGAGCGCTAAATTCAACTCGGTGCACGGAAAGGTATACCAGCGTAGGCTCTTGGAAACTCCGAGAGAGTTGAAAACGATCTGCCGCTTGTGTAGTTGGACTTGCGCTTGTAGTCCAGTAGCCCCTAGCCCGCGGGCGTGTAGAGGCCTGGAGGAAGCTTTCTTCCGTATTCCCGATTTAAGCACCATAGGAGGTATCTCCTGATTCCACTTTCGCGCTCTCATTTTACCTTGCTTCCTTCCATCCCCCCCTAGCCTGCCAGTGGTGCACCGCCACCGCTAAGCGGGGAGGTAGAACAGGAGGGAGAAATAATTTCACTTAGTTTGTTTATCAGATCTTAGGATATCTCCTATTGACGAGTTTTGTATGGGTAGTGTCGTATCATACATAGTTCACGAGTGGTCTAACGAAATGAGATAATGCCTAGCGTTGTACAGGTGAGGAAAAAAACAATTGATGATAAACAAGAAGTTAAGGGAAAGGACAGATTATGCGCAATAAGACGCCACAGAACCCCTACGCCAATCTCTATTCACGCCCATACACGAGCCCTCATTTATATAGGCAACCTAGATCCGTGAAAATTTTGTACATAGATACTCCACACGTACAATACAGCAATCACCCACGAAATGACAATCATAAAATGGGTAAGGATGGACCAAAGACGAGGATAAAATGGAAGAGAAGAATGAAAGAGGAAATAGCCATGAAGGAGCCAATCGCGATTCCGAAGGGGGGTAGGGTATCGGGGGGAAGTGGCTTCTGCGGTGGAGGACAATCCGGCGGTGTGGTGATAGGCTGAGGGGGGCTTTGAAGTAGGTCAGAGAGCTCAGGTGAGGGGCGCTCAGAGGCTTCGTCGATATCAGCTGGGACGGGAAGTGAGGGTTTATGTTCGGTGAGTAATTTCACGATCCTTGTATGTCCCCGGGATACAGCCAATTCGAGAGGTGTTTTCCTGTCGCGGTCCAGTGTGGTGGGGTTGACGTCGCGCCGTTTTAACAGTAACTTTACAACTCCCTCATGACCGCTCCTCGCAGCCCGCGAGAGTGGTGTTAGACCAGATTCGGTGTCAGTAGTGTTGGGATTGATATCCTCTCGTTCCAATAGCAACTTGGCTATCCTCTCGTCACCGCCCTCTGCAGCCCACAAGAGTGGTGTTCGACCATATGTGGTGTCAACAGTGTTGGGATTGATATCCGCTCGTTCCAATAGCAGCTTTACCACCCCCTCATGCCCACCCCATGCAGCCCACGAGAGTGGTGTTCGACCCGATCTGGTGTCGGCAGTGTTGGGATTGATATTCTCTCGTTCCAATAGCAACTTTACTACCCCCTCATGCCCGCTCCCCGCAGCCCGTGAGAGTGATGGGCACGATGTGGGGTCGGTGGTGTTGAGAATGATATCCTCTCGTTCCAATAGCAACTTTACCACCTCCTCATGCCCGAACTCCGCAGCCCACGAGAGTGCTGTTTCGCCATATATGGTGGCGGTATTGGGATTGGTGTCCTCTCGTTCTAATAGCAACTTCACTACTCCTTCATGTCCGAGCTCCGTAGCCAATAGGAGTGGTGTTCCGCTATATTCGATGTCCGTTGTATTGACCTTGGCATCCTTCCGCTGTACTAAAAGTTTTACGACATCCTCATGACCTCCTACCGCTGCCCAGGCGAGCGCCGTTCTACCCATGGCATCTACTGCGTTGATATCCCATTCCCCCATCGCCAAAAGAGTAGCAAATATATCAACGACCCCGAGGAATGCAGCTCCATGGAGTCCTGTAAAGCCCTCGGGGCCACCCTTCTCATTAAACCTCGGGTGCCACCAACGCTTACCAGAATTATAGTGTAGTAAGAGAAGCCGAGAGGATATATGCTGTTCAAATCCATTCAGGAGGGAAAGTGCAAGCGGATTCACATTCTCTACCTTCTCCCTTCTTGTGTGACTTCCCCAGTAGCAAGAAGCATATCCGGCAAAGGGGATTGTCGACGGGGCCGCACTAAGAGATGGCGAAAGCTCTCGCACGCACTGAAAATTGAGGTACGTCAAGCAAACCGCTGTTATCATCGAGTGTGGGCTTTGGAAAAGGCATGGGTTATCGAACAGATACTCCTTTAGGGTGAAGTGGACAAGTCGGGTGGTGGAGGAAGATGCCTCAACGGTGATAAGTCCCAAAGAACACGCGAGGACAGTTCGAATTGTAGGAACGTTTTCAAGATTTAGATTGGCGGATCCTATTTTGACCCCTAAGGCATGACATAGTTCGCTAATATGTAATGGTCGCTCCGAATTCGATACCCACATCAGGGCTTCCATTCCGAGTTTAGATCTACCCCCATTCTGGGCCTTCATTCGTGTCAGGGTTGTCGCGTACGCATCCTCCAAATGATTGCCCTTAGCTATCTCATTCAGCTTTTCTCTTCTCTCAAAAACGGTAACCTCGCCCAGGATCGAGTCGATGTTGAGCGAAATAAGGAGGAATCTATACACTACCGTTAGTCAATCTAATATCATATATGAAGTGGGAAGTTCGGGTGCTCCTGCGTACATTTCAGAGATCCTTTCTGGAATAATTCTCAGGATATCCTCCCGTAACGAATCTGACATTGCGTCGGGTACCGTATCCATCTCCAACTTCTTCTCCAAATATCTTCTTATCTCCTGCCTTCCAGGACTAATGGGCACTATAATCCCAGTGGTGAAGTATCTTATAATTTCAACCTCAACATGAGGCCTCCCGGTGAGAAACACTCGCGTCCTCGGTGACTCCTGGAGGATACCCTTCAGTGACTCAAGGAGCTCCAGTAGATTATTAGGAAGGCATTCATCCAAGGCATCAATACATATGAAAATCCGGGGTAATGTGGCAATGGTCTGCTTCAGCATCTGAACCATCTCCGGAAGTCGAAGAGCTCCACCACCGAGCTCCCTTCTCGCCTTTTGAAACGCTGTATGTACTAGCTCCAGAACCTCTCCTCTAACCACCAACTGCTTTAGGATTGCTCCCATGATATTGGTAGCCGTGTGCTCCTGTTGGTCACGGAAGTCGCAGTAGAATCCCGCTATCGCAATATCTTCTTCGCCAGGCCCACCGCGCAGGCTATCGATCACCAATGAACTAATGTTGCTGGCCATCAGCGATAATTCCTACTTCTCCCAGAGAAGCCAGACACCTACCTTAGATACGTTTTCCCGACCCCTGGATTCCCATAGCAAAACAAGAGAGCCTTATCTGCTCCACCTTCACTGCTCCTCCACTCCCGAAACTCGTTTGTTTCTAAAAGCTCGTTCCCCACACCATCGAACCTGTCGGTGCGCACATCCTGATGCCTTCTCCTCGGGTCCAGCGGTGACAGCCACCGCATAATTTCCGGGTTCTCATCGGCCACGACTTTGTTCACAGTGATGGTATTGTTGTGACTATTCGATACATTGTAACTGTTGACATTACCGGTATTAGTGGAGTGAGGATACGGTGCGTAGGCCATGATGGTCTATCCACAGTGTTTGTCGTTAAAGGCGAGCACGCTACCGCGGGAAATAGTACGATACGGGTGCTGCAGAGGTTTCATGGAATCCGCACCCGGGGCTGAAAAAAAAAATAAAGAGCGATGAGGCTCGTGGTTCTATAGTTACTGTCCAATCATGTTCCGCTGAGTAATCGTGAGAGGAGGCGAGCTCACGTGGCAACACACAACCCCGATGCTCGAGTATGAAAAGTTACTGACAGAGGTGTATGAAATTCGCAATCCAAATTCTCAATGGAAGAAGTCTAATAATCCGCCAGGCAGACTCAGCATCCAACGGCACCTTATACTATTTGTTATAGCCGGACCATTGCATACCTGTACTCGAGTACTCGGATGTGCTACTCAATATTGTAATACTAACTCCGCTGATCTCTTACAAACTCTACGTTGATAGCGATTACGGTACCGGCATGCTCCAAAAATTTTGTGAAGACACCTGGTCCAGGATTGTCTCCTCAGAAACTAGAATAGAGGGGTTTAGCCAACCGTGCTATCAGTCTTCCGTGCTAAATTTCAGAGTTAGTTCCTAAGAAAGCATGAGAGCTGATCTTGTGGATTTAGCCAACCTGTGCTAATCCAAGTTTACTGTTGGTGATGTAATCGTGGCAAGCAAGATTTCAAGCCTCCTCGGACTGGTGGTCTGGGGATTTTAGTGTGCCAGATTTCTTGATAACTAATAGCGCTAACTTGGATGGGCTGTTTGTTGATAGGGATGCACGGATTGGAACACAGTGCTAATTAACACCGTTTACCAAATCGTGCATCTCCGATCAAAATATAAACACCCGGACTAGTGCCGTTTCCATGGTGAATAGCTTCGTTGCCTCTAGCAACAGCCCAATCACCAATTAGCAAGGTGCTGCTAAACCCCCCTAATAGCCAACCAGTTTAGGTACTCGTACTGGTGTGCTGCTCGCTAAATAAAGCAAACCGCTGGTACTCGTACTCGTATGACCGCGGCTGGGTCCCCGTTGTGCCCCCTCTGCTAATCGAGCCCCTCCCTACTCGTAAAGACTAAAGCAAGGGGGGCAACCTAGTAGGCTTAGCACTTAATGAACAGAATACGGTGCTGATCGGACGCGCCCAACACTCGTTAGCATGCAACCGACTGGGCCCGATGGGTGTCCGAGTAATGATTTGACCGGTTGCCGGTTAGGATAATACCACTATCCCCGTGAAAAGCCAAATGCTAACCTATGACGAAAACTTGTGGGGATTTAACGTGACGACAAATGTGGATTTGCTGCTGTGGGAGTGTCTTTTACCTTAATTCAACGACGTACCGAAAATACAGAATTCCCCAGGAGCAGGATAGCATACTGTAAAGCATATTATACAAGGAGGCCATTAGCAGAATACAGAAGTGAGCGCTCAGAAGCATCAGAAGATCGCTGGCGACCCCAAGAAGTGCTTGTCTTTGCTCGCACAAGTAGGGTAAAATAGGCCCCTGGAGACCTAAAGTGAGTTGGGGTCTATGATACCTGCTCCCGCTTCTGGAAATGTGGAGATTCCAAAAGAAGCTTTCTTTCATATTTTCGGCCGGGCTAGGGATATCTCTTGATTATGATTTTCACCTCCTACTAGTATTTGTTCCCTCCCACTCCTCCTGTTCCGCCTTGATGGCCCGAGACCCCTGTTGCGGCTAAGCGGCAATGGGGTCATAATATGGTGCAAAGTGCCTAAAGGCGGGTCCTCCGGTGAAACGGCAATTCTGTTGTAACCGATCGGGTTTGGGCCAATAATTGCCAAGACATGATGAGTAAGATGAAATAACATGTTAAGGGAAATGTGTAGAATAGAGGATTAACCAGAATTAGAATTTTTTATGCCTGTCATACTAATCACTGATTATTTCTATGTCTGAGTCATTTATACTCTACAGTATTTTTCAGTCTGTCAGTAGGTAGATTCTATCACTTGTTTCACTCTCACCAAAATTTCCACTTTTCAATCTTGAACTACTTTTTCCTATGACATTAATTAAATTTAAAAAAACGTAGGCCCTCTTCTCCTTCTGAATGGCTTTATCGCCTACATTTTTTTTTGAAAATATTTGCTCTTATGATTGACTAGTTCAAGATCACATTTGGCCTGTTTGGAGGACCCGGTTTGTGTCACTTTGCACCATACAAGGAAGAAACAGATCTGATTAGATTGGATATCACGTTACGCCCCTGTTAAACTCCACTCACATAATCGACCTGGAATATCCTAAATTTACTATGATCTTATACTTAAAAATCCCAATCTACTGGACTACAAAGGGGGTGAAAGAACACAAGTACGATAGAGGTAAAGACCACAACATACAACGGTCTGACCCATCTGTCATTGCCTAGCTGGTGCTAAATAACGGGCAAGAATTTCGATTCACATGGTAACCTAGGATAAAAATACAAACATGAGAGAGAATGGCAAAATTGAGGTCGGAAAGAAAAAGGAAATCCTTCTCGGGAACAAAGTGTCCACAAGAACCACTGGTATACCGGTATTCTGGAACGTGTAAGTAATCCCTACCATCCCCATCCATCCACACACTCCTGCAACCATCCATTAAAGAGATTTTTGTATAGAATCCATCATATTATCTACTGTGCCCATACTCCCAATTATATTCTTGAATCACTCTCAACATTTCCTAACTCTAAGGAAATGATCAAAATAGTCCCTCGAGCCGACTTTTCTTCCACTACTTCCACTGATACCGACCTCCTACGGTAGCAGCCTATGATCCCATCACTCATTCCCCGGAAAATTAAACAAAAGAATACTAATGCGGCGAAACCCCACAAGATTTTCAGTACCCTTATCACACTTCAACTACGGTACTAATTGCAAAGCGGCATTCTTGCTCGCAAATAGAATTAAACATCTCTTTAACCACCCTCCACCCTTGTCCCCCCTTTCCGACCACACGGCCGAAACGGTGTCCTTATTATTTTTTTCGGACCACAGGTATCTCCATTGCTTGCTATCTCGGGGGCAGACTTCTGGTTTGTTAAGCAAGCCAGTCCAACATTTCCTGATATTTCGGCTATGATAATGTTTTTGAGTATAATAAGTTGTCCAATACTAAGCCTACCCGACAAATTGTTACTCACAGACTGCACTAGATTGAGACCTCAAAGGAAGCATGGATTGCTCCTCCGCCGGAGGATAAGTTGAGTGTGTGAGTGTGGAGGTTGATTTCCGAGATGTGAGCCTGCTTTGTCTCACAGTGACTCGGCGGAAAATGATGGGATACCGTAGCAGTACCGGTATTGGCAAGACGAGCCGCAGTGCTTCTCTTTTCGGCTCCCCCGGCAAATCTCGTAAAACCAGTGGTATCGTCTCCTGGCGATCGCCCTAGCACCCCACTTTCTGCGACTAGCACCTTGACAGACAATCATGGACAACACACCATATCCGCACCCAACTAGTGTCAACAGCTACAACGTATTGAATAGTCATAACATCATCAATGTGGACAAAGTCGTGGCCGATGAGGACCCGGAAATTATGCAGTGGCTGTCCCCGCTGGACCCAAGGAGAAGGCATCAAGATGTGCGCACCGACAGGCTCGATGGCGTGGGGAATGGGCTTTTAGAAACGAACGATTTTTGGGAAATGGAGGAGCAGTGAAGGTGAATTGGTGATCGATAGCCTTTGTGATGAACCTGGCGAGGAAGATATTGCGATCGAGGGATTCTACTGCGACTTTCGTGACCAACAGGAGCAAACAGCTACCAACATCCTGGGGGCCATCCTAAAGCAGTTGGTGGTTAGAGGAGAGGTTCTGGAGCATGTACGATCTTGGCGACAAAAGAAATGAACACCTTCCCATTTTACACCAAAAATGGCCCATTTTAAGCAATCACAACTCAACCAAAAACAACATAGAACTAACAAAATTAATGGCATGATGTAGGCAATTAACTAGACTTTCTGGATAGATTTTATCAGAATTTTCCCACTTTACCAGAATGGCTGAGAGCTTAGAGTGCAGATCAGATGTGGTTGCAATGTACCTTTTGTATGGGAGGTCCATACAAAATTATAAGTACCTTTTGACCACTATCATTCCCTCTAGTGTTCCTCCATGGGCATTAACTAATAGAGCTTGTCACATACAAATGATAATACCTAGATAGCTCCAAAGGTTTTGGGAATTTTGGGAATTTTTTTTGCAAGTGATAAAGCTGAGATTTTGTGAAGTGAAAATGCACATTTTTGATGTAAAAAGGGGGGGTGTTCATTTCTTTTGTCGCCAAGCTCGTACAAACAGCATTCCAAAGGGCGGAAAGGGAGTTCGGTGGTCGAGGTCTTCGACTTCCGGAGATGGTTCAGATGCTGAAGCAGACCATCGCCGCATTACCTCGGATTTTTATCTGTGTCGATGCCTTGGACGAGTGCCTTCCTAAGCATCTACTGGACCTTCTTGTGTCGCTAAAGGACATCCTCAAGGAGTCACCAAGGACACGAGTATTTCTCACCGGGAGGCCTCATGTTGAGGCTGAAATTACGAGATTTTTCACCACTGGGGTTATTGTACCAATAAGTCCTAGTACGCAAGAGATAAAAAGATATTAGGAGAAAAATTTGGAGATGGATACCACACCTGACGTAATGTCAGATTCGTTACGAGAGGATATCCTGAGAATTATTCCAGAAAGGATCTCTGAAATGTATGTAGGAGAATCCGAACCTCCCGCTTCATAAATAACCTTAGATTGACTAACGGTGGTGTGTAGATTCCTCCTTGTTTCGCTCAACATCGACGCCATCCTGGGCGAGCAGATTGGTGAAAAAAGTATTGAAACATGGTCGCTTGGCACACCCCAACAAAATAGAGCCCAACCCATCAACAAGTCCATATCAATAGCCACTCCAAAGACGAACCCCACTAAAAAGATGAAGACACGAGAATCGACTCGCAAGGAACGAATAAGTGTTATCGAAAAGCATGCATTGGGATAGTCCTATCGTAAAATTGCGGAATCGCTCGATATCTCCGCCCCGACCGCCTATCGAATTGTAAAGAGGTGGCATGAAGAAAACCGTGTCGAGAATGAAGGGAGGTCCGGATGACCAAAGAAGCTCTTAGAGCGGGATAAGCGGCGGCTTCGCCGTATGACTATCCAAGAACCAGATGCGACCCTGCGGGAAATTACGCGTAGCTCAGGACTTAATGTGTCAGAGAGGACTGTGGGAGACTACCTGCGAAAACAACGCCTTTACGTTCGCGTTTGTCGCCGGAAACCGCATCTCATGAAAGAAGTACGATATCGACGACGTATGTTTGCACGCCAGTACCAGTTCCAGCCGCGGGAATGGTGGCAGAAGAACGTCTATACCGATGAAGTCTATCTTCAGGTTGGTACCTTATTACGACGGCCAACCATGCGACGGCCTCCGGGTACTGCGTTCGAGGAGAGGTATTTGGCACCTACCTTTATTGGTAAACCAATTACTGTTCAGTTCTGGGGGGCATTTACATCAAAAGGACATAGCCAACTTGTCCCACTACGCCAAAGATCAGAAGCAGAGAGAATATCCTCAAAGGACCGTCTAGGCTTCAATTCCACACAGTATGTGGACGAGGTTATGGTTCCTCACCTGATTCCACTATACGAGGAGATGGGAGGTATTGATAGTAGTGCTCAAACGATCGAAGACGGAGCTAGCTATCATACCTCGGCTTTTACGCGCAAGTTCCGGCTTCTCCATGGGGTCAAGAGAATGGACTGGCCAGCCCATTCTCCCGACATGAATCCCATCGAAAACGTATGGTCGATTTGGAAGGGCCGGCTGAGGAAGACGATCCGAAATCCATATCGACGTCCCTATGGTCCAGCTGAGATTATTCAACTCGCGCAAGAGGTATGGAATGGTTTGTCGTGGGGTAGGATCTATAAATGGATCGATAGTATGCCTGGTAGAATGGTGACTTTACGAAAAGCTCATGGAGGTCCTACTCGCTAGTAGTTATTTTGTACTATCATACC
This sequence comes from Tuber aestivum, assembly GCA_900010015.1. Taxonomy (NCBI): domain Eukaryota; kingdom Fungi; phylum Ascomycota; class Pezizomycetes; order Pezizales; family Tuberaceae; genus Tuber; species Tuber aestivum. The sequence goes on from LN891039.1 coordinate 189,387, forward strand.
TTTAAACTAGTATCATTATTTTTATTTCATGGGTTCTTGTTAATGAGATATTGTATTATATTCTTTTCCCTCCCCCGTTGATATGATGTGCCAAGCCTCGTTGTTTCAATACTTTTTTCACCAATCTGGCGAGGTTACCATCTTTGAGAGAAGACAAAAGCTGAACGAGGTGGCCAAGGGTAATCATTTGGAGGATGCGTACGCGACAACCCTAGAACGAATGAAGGCCCAGAAGGGGGTTAGATCCAGACTCGGAATAGAAGCCCTGATGTGGGTATCGAATTCAGAGCGACCACTACATACTAGCGAGCTATGCCATGCCTTAGGAGTGAAGATAGGATCAAACGATCTAAATCTTGAAAACGTCCCTACAATTCGAACTGTCCTCGCGTGTTCTTTGGGACTTATCACCGTTGAGGCATCTTCCTCTACCACCCGACTTGTCCACTTCACCCTACAAGAGTACTTGTCCGATAGCCCATGCCTTTCCCAAAGCCCACACTCGATGATAACCGAGGTTTGCTTGACGTACCTCAATTTTCAGTGCGTGCGGAAGCTTTCGCCAACTGTTATTTCGGCCCCGTCGACGGCCCCACTTGCCTGGTACGCTTCTTGCTCCTGGGGAATGCACATAGGAAGGGACAAACCGGAGAGTGTGAGCCAGCTTGCGTTGGGGCTTCTGATTGGATTCGAGCAGCATATTTCCTCTCAGTTGCTCTTACTACACTATAATACTAGCAAACGCCGGTGGCAGCCAAGTTTTAACGAGAATGGTGGCCCCAAGGGCTTTACAGGGCTCCATGGAGCTGCATTTCTCGAGGTCGTGGATATAGTTGCTGCTCTTTGGGCAATCAGGGAATGGGATATTAACGCGATAGATACCATGTGTTAGGAAATATGCTGAAAAATGTCTTGTGAGAACGAAGCACAGATTTGAAGTATGGGATCACTGAGGTCGATGACAGGAATGACGTAGACAGTCTTGCATATACTAGTACAGCCTGTAGAAGGACTCCCGGTTGCTGTTTGCTTTCTCTGTACTTTATTTCGTTCATCTTCTCTTCTTCTCGCTTGTCTTCTTTAACAATAAAAACAACTTCTTTGACTATTCTCAAAGCACTACTTAAATTCGAACACCATGGGTAGAACGGCGCTCGCTTGGGCAGCGATAGGAGGTCATGAGGATGTCGTAAAATTTCTATTACAGCGGAAGGATACCAAGACCGATACAACGGACATAGAATATAGCCGAACACCACTCCTGTTGGCTACAGAACTCGGACATGAAGGGGTAGTAAAGTTGCTGTTAGCACGAGAGGATACCAATCCCAACGCCGCCGACACCCAATATGGTCAAACGCCACTCATCTGGGCCGCAGGGCGCGGGAATGAGGGGCTAGTAAAGCTGCTGTTGGAACCACAGGATCTCAATCCTGACACTGCCGACACCATATTGGGTCGAGCGCCACTCTCGTGGGCTGCGGAGCGCGGGCATGAGGGAGTAGTAAAGTTGCTATTGGAACGAGAGGATATCAATCCCAACACTGCCGACACCATATCGGGTCAAACACCACTCTCGCTAGCGGCACGTGGTGGGCATGAGGGAATAGTAAAGCTGCTATTGGAACGAGAGGATATCGATCCCAACACCGCCAATACCATACTGGGCCGAACACCACTCTCGTGGGCTGCGGGGCACGGGCATGAGGGAATAGTAAAGTTGCTATCGGAACGAGAGGATACCAATCCAGACACCGTTGACACTATTTATGGTCAAACACCACTCTCGTGGGCTGCAGAGTTCGGGAATGAGGGATCGGTAAAGCTTCTATTGGGACGAGACGACGTCGATCCTGCCATACCTGACCGCAGTGGTACTCGTAATACTGCCCTCGAATACGCTACGTCGCGGGGAAATACAAGAGTTGTGGAGTTACTCTCCTAACCTCAACCGCCCTCCCGTCTCAGCTGCTATCAAAAAAACACTGGGGCATCCCTCACCTGGGCATTCTGATCCAGTTCAAGGCCCCTCTCAATCCATCCCCGCACCGTGGGATTGCCCTCCCCAGCCAAAACCCCTTCCCCCAACCCCCCTCGTGGTAGCGGTTGGCTTCTCCACGATTACTTCCTCTTTTATCGCTATTTTCCATTTTCATGTCAACGCTAGCCCGTCCCTAACCATTTTACCATACCCCTCCGCAGATGACCGCTTTATATCACATGCAAAGTGGGTGCGGATGAAATTTGTACCGATATAATTTGGATACATAAACACGAGTTCATGTGTGGGAGAGAATAGAAATAGGCGCAGGGAGTTCCGTGATGGCCTGTGATGCATAATCTATTCTCCCCCTTCTTTTCTTTTTGTCGTTAATTATTTATCTTCATCCCACTTGTACAATACCATCTATCCCCTTTGGTTAAACGGCTCGTTTCTATCATAATCTATAGAACTTATCGGGTGGTATCCCATAATTATCCAATAATCTATCATAATTATTGGTTCTTTTCCACCCTAAAGTACCTACGCAAAAGTCTTGGTGATCGTGCATCTCAGCCATGGCAACAACGGTCTGGTGTGAGTAGAGATTTTGAAATAACTCAACAACAAATCTTTTAAATGAGAAGAGATTAAAGGAAATAAAATGTAAGACCACTATTTACATATTGATGAAATAAAAAATAAAAAAAGTTATTCCTAGTATCTTGTATACCACCCCTTTGCTGCAATAACTGCTTGAACTCTGTCTGGCATTGACCTCTACAACTGCTCAAAAAACTCAGAAGGTATTGTATCCCATACCATGGGTAATACCTCAGCTAGCTTCTGCTTGACCTTCTCAGGACCACCAGGTGTTGAAGCAATATCAGGATACTGAATCTGAAGCCTTTTCTTCAGCTCAACCCAGACATGTTCTATGGGATTAAGGTCTGGTGAACAAGGAGGGTGTTCAGCCAACTCAATCCCATTTTGGTCAAACCAATCTTGCACTGTCTGAGCTGTATGAACAGTACAGTTGTCTTGCTGGAAGATAGGATCACCAAGGGTGTCACAGACTCACTCAAGGACTGGAATAAGGCAGGTTTCAAGCAGCTGGAGGTAGATGCACTGGTCTACTGATTTCACAACTAAGGGAGCAAAGATTCCCCTGTTTCTGCCCCAGAAGCATCCCCAGACCATCAAAGAAACCCCCTTTCCCTTTCCTATCCCTCTCACACAGTCTGGATGCCACTTTTCAGAAGCAGATCTGAATACCCATTTGTAACGACACTACGATATAGAGCTATGGTAACCTACGTCTACGCCCATATATAAGACCAGGAGGTCAGATGGTAGACGAGGCAGATATGCAGGCGCATATCCGAGAGATATCTGATGGTCCGGAAATCTCTAAGAACAGAAGGTACTTAAGGAATAGGTGTACCTAAGTAGTGGTAATAACGTGACAATGTCCGTTCTGGCCTATGGATAGGTCAGAAGGCC
>LN891039.1:219412-245609 GCA_900010015.1 Tuber aestivum
AAAAAAAAATCCTTAGTTTTCAGAATCATCAGCGAACGGAGAAGAGATCTTATCAATATATTCGTTATATTTTGATACCTACTTTTTTTTACAAGCTTTCTTGACCACTCTCCGAGAAACTTAATTGGCCCCAGTTACAATTCGCCTGACTTAGAATTGGCTGCCGCCTAACAGATCCGCACGGACAATATCTACGATGGTTCGAAGGCCAAGTTGACGACGGCAAGAGAACTTTGCCGTTTTACCACCGGAACATACTAGACTGTGTCAGATATCTTCTGCGGCAGGCAGCATACAGAGATGATTTGGTCTTCGCGCCGCGACGGGAGTATGACCACAACGGACAGAGGGTGTATGCGGAAATGCCTACCGCAGATTGGTGGTGGGACATCCAGGTAAATTACCCACTTCTCATCAGTTATGCGAACGCTGGTTAACTGGTGCAGGAAACGCTCCCACCTAGTGCTACTGTTGTTCCGATTATTGGGATGTCCGATCAGATGCATCTTACCAACTTCTCTGGAGACAAGAAGGCTTGGCCTGTATATATTACTGTTGGAAATGTTCCCTCGACTAGGTGTAACAAGCCTGGATCAATGTCAGTTCTCCTTCTTGGGCTCCTGCCAGTCCTGCCCAAGTTGTCAAAGGCTGCTTCCGCGAACGAACTCCAGAGACAAATCAATGCCAACACACTCCAAGGACTCGGAGTATTCGAACTCACTCTTGAGCCCTTACACGATGCAGCCCTCCACGGCGTCTCGATTAAGTGTACAGACGGCGAAGGTCAGAGGTGCTTCCCTATCCTGGCCGCATGGATTGCAGACCATATGGAAAACATTGTGCTACACGGTGTACAATCGAACGCTGTCCAAAATGCGAGGTCCCTGCGGATAAGTTAGGTTCAGCCGAAAAGCAACCATATCCCACCCGGGATTATGTGAAATATGATCTTCTGGAACAAGATAATCTGGATAGCGTCACGCACTCGGACTCGGAGGCAGTCCACGGCACCTTTCATGCCCTTGGCGTCAAGGTAGGGCAAAATGGTTTTCATGGACTTCCACGTGCTTCGGCGTCCAATCTGCACCAGCTAGATTTGCTGCATACTATTTATCTTGGACTATTCAAGCACATGATGGACTGGGTTCAGGGATTTCTCAAGAAGCACGGGCGACAGCAGGCCTTTGACGACGCCTGGAGTGCATTACCACCCTATCCGGGATTCTTCGTCCCCCAAAAGGCCTACAGTGAGGTTACGCAGTGGCAAGGAAAGGAAATGAGGAACCTAGGACGTGGCCTCTTGGGGGTCCTCACTGCGGCTCTTAGACAGCCTGACAGTCCGCAAGGAACGCCTTTCAAACGTGCGCTCATCTGCGTCCGGTCATTGCTCGATTTCAGTTTGATGGCTCAATACCGTAGCCATACCCCAGAGACCATAGATTATATGGAACAATATCTTGCACGTTTTCATTCGACGAAGGATATCTTCTTAGAGTTTCAGATATCTAAAAGGATACAAGAAAAGCTCAACGACCAACGAAGAAAGCAGTGACGTCTACGGGGGCATGTGGATCAATCTCTCACCAAATCCAAGCAGCGTCGGATGCTGGAGGAACATCGTGGGGAGGACGACGACTTACGCCTAGAACTGATCCATGCGGAACCTCGTTTTAACTTTATTAAGATGCATCTGCTCGGCCATTTTCCGAATCACATATATCAGTTGGGCAACATTCAAATGTATTCAACGGAGTTTGGCGAGCTCGCACATAAGGAACAAATCAAAGACAGCTGGCGGTGTTCGAACAAAAACAACGCCGCGCGCCAGATCCTACAGAGCTACAGTCGACAGCACGGGATACATATGAGACTCTTGAACCTGGACGCCCTTCGACATCGAGGCGCAGATCTACCTCCGGAGACCGTTAACGTGTTGAAGGCAGAAGATACCGCATCTAGGTCTGTCAGATGCCGCAGGTTCCTAAAGGGACGACGGCGTGACGTTTCGAACATCGTGGATTTGTGCAAGGCAGTCGGAATTTCAACCGATAGCATTTGCGATGAATTGATCCGGTATAGCGGTCGCAGCCACCCAATGGAGCGCTCGCTTCCCGAAGATCCTGCAATACATCGACTAGTTCCGACTGAACTGATGACGCAACTTGAAATCCCCATTCCCGCGTTCCAGGAAACCGAAGTTTATGATGTCCACCGGGCGTGGTGTATGGGTTCTCGGCTCTCCCGCAAGCAACAGAGTCACAATGATTTGGTTTGGGGGCAGGCAGGAGGGGAGCACATGTATGGTGCCCTCAGAGGACGTCTTCCTGCTAGACTCAGGGTGCTGCCCAAGATCCGGGACTACAGGCACCAGGATAGGGTCTACAGACTCGCAATAGTAGAAATGACAAGTGTGGTTAATTCCGGGTGGCCATCCGATGCCCATGGTCTCGTCACAGTAGAGCAGAGAACAGAGGGACAACAGTTTCCAATAGTGGACATTGGGACCATTCTGGGCCAGGCATACCTGGTCCCAGCCGGTGACCGGCGATGGCTGGTGAATAGTAGAATCGATTTGAGGATGTTCAATGAGATCTATTGAGATCGCATCCGAGGGAATGAATGGAGGCCCTGTGGTGTATCCTGCGTCGCAAGGCAGGATACACCACAGGGCCAGCAGGGAGCGCCGGAATCCCTGCCATTGCCTAGTAACTCAAACTGTTGGTAGAAATAATTGCGTAATAGTAGAGTAAAAATTAATAATACAAGATTCAAGGTGAACGAGATTGTGTTCAGAACCAGAGAACGTGTACTAGTAAACCAATAACAGGGTGTGATGATGTGCGACGTGGGCCTTGGTCAGAGCTGGTATAAGCTTGGAGACAGGAGAAGATGTGGACATCGCGATGGGAGCCCGGGCATCAAAACATTCATTTCAGCATCAGAAAGGTGACGCCGTAGACTCGGACGTGCTGACCGGGAGTAAACATAGAGGAAACAAGAACTGAGAGGTGGCCGTCAGAGATGAGGAATGCCGGGCCCGGGAATCAAATTGGTAGTTAACGGATTGTGGTAACGGCGACTGGAAACTAGCAATCAGGAAAGAAGCGAGAACAGAGCACTGGCATCAGGATGCGGAGAACGCTTGATCTCGCAGTTGACCTCAGGTCGCGGCGTCAGGACGACGGCAAGATTGGATCAGAAACAGGACGTGGTCCCCACGTAAGGGTGGACAGCGCCTGCTTGGAGACGGAGGGAATCGACAGGGTAAAAAGGGGGACGCAGATGACGCAGGGGGGCGTTGCGCCGGAGTAGTGGACCCACGGGAGGCAGGGGACGTAGGGGATGCAGAGGATGAGCACGCTGCGTCGGGATGTGAGACGCGCGGATCTGACGCAGAATGAATTTTTGCTGATGTTACTTTGATTTTAACTGGATCCATTTGGACTCCTTCTCCATTGATGATGAATCCTAGGTATTTCGTTTCTTCCATATGGACTTCGCATTTGCTGGGTTTGCACCGCATTCCTCATTCCTTAATGTCAGCTATTATGTTGCTGATGTCCTTCTGGTATTGTCTCCTATCTTTGGAATATATGAGTACATCGTCGAGATAGACGATGCAGCATATATCCAGGTACTTATAGAGTACTTTATTGATCCATCTTTGGAAGGAGGCTGGTGCATTGGTTAGCCCGAAAGGCATAACCAGGTATTGGTATGTTTCATATTTTGTAGCGAATGTGATTTTCTATTCGTCTCCTTTCTTGATTGTGAAGTTGTGGTAGGTATCCCGAATCTCTAGTTTCGTGAAGTATTTGACTGACGCTAGTTGATCCAATGCTTCTCCTATTAGAGGTAGGAGATACTAATCCTTTTTGGTTATTTCATTGAAGGCTCGATAATCAATACATAGTCTTAAGTTCCTGTCCTTCTTCTTCATGAATAAAATAGGTGACCCTCCATTGGCATAGGATAGCTGGATCCATCCCCTTTCCAGATTTTGTTGAATATATTTCCTTAGTTCTTCAAGCTTGGTTTCTCCCCAAGGGTATATCCGTTTCTGTGGCAACCCTTTGCTGCATTCTTGAAAGTTAATCTGCAAGTTGACGCCTAGTTGGTCAGGGGGTAGCTTGTGAGATTCGTTTTCTTAGAATAAGTTCAGATGGTGGTGGTATTCTTGTGGTACCAACTTATCCAAGTGTTCATCTTTTACTTATGGTCGACTTCTTATTGCAAGTTCTATACTAATGTTAATCTTGGCTAGGCTAGTTTCTGCATCTTAGTAATTCTATTTGAGGATTTCTACTATTTCTCCTTTACGGTAGAACTTTCCAAAAGCTCGTGCCTGTATTTGGTTGATTTCGATCCCTTTTACTTGAGCTTTCTTAGTTGTACTTTCTTGGTCCATACTGCCGAACCCTTTGGCCCCTCTCTTGGTCTTGGCCAGGCTTTCCACTTCTTGGAGTTCTTGTTCGTTGATCTTTTCAATTATTAGTTGTGCTACTTTCTCACCTTTTCCTATCTTATAGTTTTTGTTGCTCTGGTTGACCATAGCAACCTTCAATTCACGTATATAGTCGGTATCTATTACTTCAGTATTGGTAGTGAGTCTGTGCTTGACTGCGAGACTGCTGCATGGTGCTATACACCCATAGGCGCCTTGAGGAAATTGTATGGCTATTCTAGTTGGGACAATTACCTGCCCATTGGCTGGTATCTTAACTTCCGCTTTGGTATACAGGTCATGTCCTGCTACCCTTGGACCCTCTTGTCGGTAACTCTGCCTCGTGGCTTAGTCTTTGAACTTTGATCTTTTGATCCTCTCTTGGTCGTACTTGGTTGAACCTCACCTCTATGTTCTTTTCAATCGCTTCTTCTTCGGGAGTTGTGTATACCACAGGTGAACTGTTGAGACACCATGTTATACATCATTCGCTGTTAAAGGTAACTTTTCCCTTTTCCGAATTTAGTGTGAGATTATGTTTCCCTAACCATAGCATCTCTAGATTAATTTCATGGTGCTGTAGATTTGCCACTTGGAAGGTAGCCACTTCCCTATGGTCTCTCATTTTTATAGGTACTTCCGTGGTATGGGTAACAGGTCCCATTACGCTGGGTTGGCAGGTCGTCTGCAATCCTTGATCATGTGCCCTCCTATTTGACATCTTAGGGATAGCTTGTTGTTTCGTCGTCAAAGGTGCTCATCTTTTGCGTAGTTGAGGGACAGTCTCTTGCGAGTGGCATCTAGGTCCATAGCGTCTCCTCCTTGGGTGGTGGTTCTGAAGATTCCATTCTGGTTTCTAGATGTACTTTAGTTTCTTGTGTCTATATTGTTGCTTTGTATTCTGTTTGACTGGTTCCTTTAGATCCAGTCTAGTTGTCCAAACTGGATTTCTTTTTGAATGGCCCAGTGGGCCATCTGTTCTGTCATAGTGAATTTTTCCTCAATGTACCTCCATGCCTCTTGATAGGTTCTTCTCAAGCCTTTCATGAACCACCTTATAGCAGAGGCCTCATCACACTCTGCATCGTACTGGAGTAGTCGGAACTCATACCCATAATCGGTAATATTCTTTGTTCTTTGGAGAATTTCTTTCAATTTATTTCGCGCTGATTGCCTTAATTCGATGTCTGTAAATTGGGCTTCAAATACTGCCTTGAAGCTGACCCAGTACTTCCATGGTGCATTATTGCTGACCATGATAGGGGTTATCCATTTTATGGCTGTTCCTTGGAGTAGGGTAAGAGTATATCGTATTTTGTCCTGGTCGTTTCCTTCCGTCCATCCTACTGCGTCGAAGTAGGTTAAGAGTTGTACCATAAATCCTTGTAACTTCCTTCTTTCCCCAGCATATCGTAGTGGGGTCTTGACTTTCAGTTGTTGTCCTGTTCCTCTTATAGTCTCTCATATCATCTATTCCACTGTGTCTTGTGGAATCATCAGAGAAGGCGCAGGCCCTACTGGAGGTGGGACTGGAGGTAGTACTGCTCCCGACATTCTTTCAGGTTTTGGTGTTCCTGGTAGTTCTTTCTTTAGAGGAGTGGCTTGTTCGGGTATGACCAGACTAGTTGATCTTGCTGAAGATCTGCTTGCTTCACTGAGTGCTTCTTCTAATTCCCCTAGACTTAAACTATCGTCTTATAGGTCTATGTCTCCTTCTTGGTCTCAGTTAAAAGGATCTGTGGTGGAATTGTTAAGTGTCGCATGGTAGACACACTCTAATGTTAAGAATCCTACCAGGTACTAAGATGCAACAGGTAACAATTCTTAATTCATAGTGAGGTAATAGCTCTTAGGCCCTTACCTATGCGTTCTCGATAGTCAAGTCCTTTGACTTCTTTCTTATTACGCCTATCCCTCTATTCTTCTTTAGTGCTGGCTTAGGACTTATTCGTCCGACGTGGGGAGAGAGACAGTCTTCTGTCTTGGGAGGAAAGACAGTTCTTGGGTTTCTTAAGATAAATCTTAACGAGCATAAAAGTAGGTTTTATTTTAATAACATAAAGGTAGTAAATAAACAAGAAGAATATGTGAAGAGCTCATACTCAGGGTCCTAGTAATCCTTTATATAGTTGCTCTTCACCTGGCAAGACTCATACCTCGTGTCACACGAATGCTGTAACTTATAACCATGAGTCATGTGAAATCTATCAGCCGACTCCTACCAGTTGCTGCGCAATATGCCTAAAACCAATCGAAACATAATAACCAAGTCAGGTGTCCAACTCACATCACTTGAGTGAACCCCATGACCTATAAATTGAGTCCTGTGTGAAAATTATAACATTATGTGACTCACAACTGTGAGTAACAAACGGGTAAACATAATAATCGATGGCGCACTAGTGTGCGTCATGTGAAATCCGAACATACTGTCATGGCCACCCGGCTATGGAGAAGGAATGTGCATGGACTTTTGGTTGCATATATTGGGTGTAGTTTTCTTGGTTGCATGGTTGGATTTCCTTTGTATAAGTTATTGGGATGCGTTGCCGCTCAATGGAAGATGGCGGGACTTGATGGAAGGATCGTGGCTGCACGTGACGCTACGAACTTTCTTTTGTATTAGTGATCACGGAGGATTTCCTTAGTATATAAAGCTGTGTGCCCCTTTATATTTTACTTTCTTTATGCAATCTGGTAATCTCCTTCGGACACCTGTACCTATGAATTACATTTACTATCATCTGGCGTCCTTCTGAACTCCTGAACCCTGACCCAGAACCCCTGAACCCCGAACCTCGTACTACTCACTTCGGTTGTACCCCTGCACCTAGACCTCGTCTCCCGAATCCTACCTGTCCTGATCGTGGTGTGCCTTAAACTACCCGACCCTCAGATCCTGCCTGTTACACAAGATTGCGTCAACCAGGACCCAACCCACACCAAACTATGGCCACAGCCCACCTCCGTGGTAACATCACTAGTCCCCTTCAGGAACTCGGGGTCCTCTAAAACCATGATATCCAAGGCCTGAATCTAGCCCAACTCTGATCCCAGTTCATCCTCAGTAAGGACCTGGCCCATTGAATCCAAGCAGCACCTGCTCCTCCTCCCCAACAGAAATTCCCGTCCTGCCTGAACAGACCCCACAATACCAACAGTTACAACAAGACTGTAACCTCCTGACCCAAGAACAAGTTGATGCCCAGACTGAAGGCCAAGGTATCGAGGCCCAGCTCCTTATCGTTGAGGCCAGCCTCGCACAGGCCAACCCCACCATCATGTCCCTGAACACCATCCTTGCCCTCATGCCTGCCCCCGGCGCCGCAGCCCCTGCTGGTCACAATGAACAAGTCTCAATACCGGATCCTGAACAATTCGACGGTACTACCAACAAGCTTGGCCCCTTCCTCACCCAGCTCCAAATGAAGCTCTAGGGTGATGCCCACTGGTTCACCAGTGAACAACACCGTCTCAGCTATGCCATCAGTCTCCTCCGAGGACGCGCCTTCGTCCAAGTCCAATATCGAGTCCTGGGTGACGGCATTGATTTTGCAAATATAGAGGCATTCTATACTGAACTGGAACAAGCCTTTGGTGACCCCAACAGGGTCCAAACGGCCGAGTGGGCTCTGAGGAGCCTTCAGCAAAAGAACCGACCCTTCATGGAATACCTTGCCAACTTGCAACACCTGGCAGTTGACATGCTTTGGAATGATGCCGCCAAACGCACCTCCCTCTATCAGGGCCTCAGCTCTGAGCTGAAGGATGCCCTGGTACATGTTTTCCTAGTCCTGGAATCTTGGAACAACTACCTCTCCCTCCTTAAGCAGCTCGACAACAATGTCCTTGCCCGAGCTGCCGAAAATAAAGGCTCCTCTTCAACCTCTTGGAGAACCTCTACCCCCGTCATGCTGCCTCCTGCCACTCCCGTGCCACCCCCAACCTCTACAGCCACCGGCCCCATGGACCGCTCTACAGGTTGCAGAAACCTATCCACCACTGAAAGGCAAGAAAGGATCAACCGTGGCCTCTGCCTCTACTGCGGAGGGCATGGACATATTGTTCAAATGTGTGGGTACGGCACTATCTTAATAACTTTGTACGAAAGTACGACACAGTTGTAAGAGTATACTGTGGGCACGCTAAGCGAGGAGGAATTTTGTATGAAGGTAGATTGGTACTAGTTCTTGTCCTTAATTCTCTTAAGCGAGATGGGTGGTAACCTGTCACAAACTGTGATTACGAAAGGCTGGTTTCACATGACTCGGATTTCCGAGTTATAGGTATGTTGGAATTTCACATGACGCACACTAGTGCGCTATAGGTTATTATGTTTACCTGTTCGTGACTCACAGTTGTGAGTCACACGATGTTATGATTTTCGCACATGACTCACATTTATGAGTCATGAGTTTCACTCAGGTGACACGAGTTGCGCACCTGATTTGGTTATTATGTTTTGATTGGTTTAGGCCTGTTGCACAGCGACTCATAGGAGTCGTCTGATGGATTTCATATGACTCAGGATTATGAGTCACAGGGTTTGCGTGACGCGAGGTATGAGTCACGCCAGGTGAAGAGCTACTATATAAAGGGGTCACTAGGACACCACATATTAGCTCTTCACACGTTCTTCTTGTTTATTTCCTACCTTTAAGTTATTATCTATAAAACCCACCTTTACGCTCTTTAAGATTTGTCTTAAGAAACCCGAGGATTGTCTTTCCTCTCAAGCGAGAAAACTATTTCTCCTCCCACGTCAAACGACTAAGTCCTACTCCAGGACCGAGAAGAATAAGATAGGCGCGAACACAATAGTAGTCAAAAGACTGGACTATCGGGATCGAGTAGGGACAGGCCTGAGAGCTATCAACTTACAGAGAAGTATCGTTACCAGTCGCTAGGTCCTACTCGGTAGGATTCTTAACATTAGAACTTGAACGTGTCTACAACGCGACACTTAACGAATACACCACGGATCCTTTCAACAGAGATCACGAGGGAGACATAGATGTCCAAGATGACAGTCTAGGATTAGGAGGATTGGAAGAAGCGCTTAGCGAAGTAAGCCGAAACACAGCAAGATCGACAAGCCCCGTCACTCCAGAACCAACCACTTCACCCTTACCAGAAGAAACTCCAGAAACACCAAGACCGGAAAGAATGTCAGGACCCGCACCACCACCTGGACCCCCACCAGCAGGACCAGCCCTGTTCACGCGAGAAGAAGTGCAACAGATGATACGAGAGGAATACCGAAGCAGAGATCAGAAGCCAAAAGTCAAAACCCGACCCAGATACGATGGGGAAAGAAGCAAACTACCAGGATTTATCGTCCAACTCCTCACATACTTCAATGCAGTAGGGTGGAACCAAGAACACGATGACGACAAATTACGCTATACCTTGATACTACTTGAAGGAGCAGCCCTACAGTGGGTTACTCCTATAGTGCTCAGTCAGACACCAGTACCATGGACAACCTGGGACAGCTTCAAAATCATATTCGAAGCCCAGTTCATGAATATAGAACTGAGCCAATCGGCACGAAACAAATTGGAAGACATCAGACAAGGAACGAAAAATGTCACCGATTATTGGTACGAATTCAGACTTCTCCAATATGATACTGAATGCGACGAAGCAACAGCAATGAGGTGGTTCATGAAGGGTCTGAAGAGGACCTATCAAGACGCCTGAAGATACAGCGAGGAAAAATTCACAACAACAGAAGCCATGGCCAACTGGGCCATTCGAAAAGAGATTCAATTCGGGCGACTAGACTGGATACAGAAGAATCAGCCAGCCTCGACCCAGTCTAGCCAAACGAACCCTCGAAACCAAAACAACCCTAGGAACCAGAATGGGACCCATAGGACCACGACGCAACGAGGCGATGCAATAGACCTGGACGCAACAAGAAGAAAACCATCGCTCAACCTCGGAAGAGACAAATACCTTAGGAGATGAAACAACAATCTCTGCCTAAGATGTGGAATAGCAGGGCACATGATTAAGGATTGCAGACGGCCGGCCAACCCAAGTCAACAAAGAAGCCAACAGAACACCATGCCAAGCACCAGATTCCAACCCCGCAGCAATATCAGGGAAATCGATATCGAAGACGAATGCGAAACGGTGGCAAAAGACGAAGGTCCCCAGCAATAGATGGTCTGCGGGACCCTCCGAAAGACAAACCCATCTCGACGGCCAACTATTAAACTCTTTTAAGTCAGAAAAACAATAACGACAATGATCATATCATGATCGAAACCACAATATAGAACTACAAAAAACAAGCAATCAGGATACATGCGATGCTCGACTCAGGAGCAACGGAAGACTTCATAGACGAAGAGGTCTGCAAGAAATACCAGTTAAGGACTAAGAAAACGAAGAAAGAAAGGCAGATTTACCTCGCAGACGGAAAACCCAGCGATATGGGGCCAATTACCCATACGACGCAAGTACCTATGAACATTGAGAATGATAGGGAAGTGGCGACCTTCCAAGTGGCAAATCTGCAACACCATGAGATAATCCTAGGGATGCCATGGTTGCGACAACACAATCACACCATCAGTTGGGAAGAAGGAAAGGTTGCGTTTACCAGCGAACAATGTACGACATGGTGTCTCAACAGCTCGCCAGTAATATACGCAACACCAGAAGACGAAGCAATCCAAGAGAACCTAGATACGAGGTTCAATCAAGTTCAACCAAGGAAGAATCCAAGGATCAAAGTCAAGAAGCTAAGCCAAGAAGCAAAGATACCCACAAGAGGATCCGCATGGGCAGCAGGCCACGACCTGTATGCCAACGAAGAAGTTAAGATACCAGCCAATTGGCAGGTAATTATTCCAACAGGTATAACAATTGAGTTACCTCAAGCAACCTATGGGTGTATAGCGCCACGCAGCGGTCTCGCAGTCAAACACAGACTCACTACCAATGGTGGAGTAATAGACACCCATTATACAGGTGAATTGAAGGTGGTCATGGTCAGCCAGGACAACAAAGACTATATGGTGAAAAAAGGCGATAAGATCGCACAGTTGATTATCGAAAAAATCAATGAAGAGGAACTCCAAGAAGTGGAGAACCTAACCGAGACCACCAGATGAACGAAAGGGTTCGGTAGCACAGACCAGGAGAGGCCGACACCAGAGAAAGCTCCAAGGATCGAAATCAACAGGATATCAGCGCAAGCCTTCGGGAAATTCTATCGCAAGGGAGAAATGGCAGGAATTCTCAAATGGGATTATCAAAACCAAGGAACAAGCCTAGCAAAAATCAATATCAGCACAGAGCTAGCCATAAGAAGTCGACCTCAGGCAAAGGACGAAAAACTAGACCAGTTGGTACCCAAGAAATACCATCAACATCTAGACTTGTTCCAAGAAAAGGAATCAACCAAGTTACCTGCCCACAGGCCAGACGTCGATTTGGAAATCAATTTCAAGGAAGCTAGCAAAGGACTGCCTCAGAAGAGAATATACCCGCTAGGAGAAACCGAACTCGAGGAACTAAGAAAATACATTCAACAGAACCTGGAAAGAGGATGGATTCAGCCATCCTATGCCAACGGAGGATCACCCATCCTGTTTATCAAAAAGAAGGATGGGAAACTAAGGTTATGCATTGATTACCGAGCACTTAATCACATAACAAAAAAGGATAGATATCCCCTACCTCTAATAGGAGAAGCATTGGATCAACTAGCGTCAGCCAAATACTTCACCAAATTGGACATCCGGGATGCCTATCACAATGTCAGAATCAAGGAAGGAGATGAATGGAAAACATCCTTCGCGACGAAATATGGGACCTAGCAATACTTGGTTATGCCATTCGGGCTAACTAATGCACCCGCCTCGTTCCAACGATGGATCAACAAAGTACTCCACAAGTACTTGGATATATGTTGCATCGTCTACCTGGACGATGTACTAATATACTCCAAAGATATGGAACAACATCGAAAGGACGTCCGCTACATAATGGCCAACATCAAAGAATCAGGAATGAGATGCAAACCCAGCAAATACGAATTCCACGAAAAGGAAACCGAATATCTGGGATTCATCATCAATGGAGAAGGGGTACAGATGCACCCAGTTAAAACCAAAGCCATGTGGGAATGGGAACACCCCAGAACAAGACAGATATCCAATGCTTCATGGGATTCTGCAACTTCTATCGAAGGTTCATAGAAGGTTTTAGCCGAACAGCTAAACCATTATACAACCTAACGAAAAAAGATGTCAAATGGGAATGGGGCACCAAAGAAAGAGAAGCATTCGACGAACTAAGGACCAAGATCACCAAAGGACCAATACTGGTACATTTCGACCCAACAAAGGAAACAATGATCGAAACACACGCTTCGAAATACATATACTCTGGCATACTCTCCCAAAAATGCGAGGACGGCAAATGGAGACCAGTGGCTTTCCGATCCAAAACAATGACCCCAGCGGAATGCAACTACGACGTCCACGACAAAGAACTATTGGCAATAGTTCAAGCACTGAAGGAATGGAGAAGATATACGCAAAACAATCAGGCACCGGTCAAAATACTCACGGACCACAAGAACTTGGTACCCTTCATGACAACGAAGGAACTGAATGGACGGCAAATAAGGTGGATGGAGAACCTCAGCACCTACAACTTCAACATCGAATACCGCCCCGGAAAAGAAGGAGGAAAGCCAGATGCCTTGACAAGACGATCAGCGGACAAACCAAAGGATTCGGAAGATGAGAGGATTAAACAGAAACAACAAATACTATTACCAAAGGAAAAATATTTCCAAGCAGAAGAGGAAGACAGCGGATATGAGTCTCTAAACGAAATCAACACACGGACAACATTGGAAGAAGATATCAGGAGAGAAAGTTTACAAGACGCGGAAATCCAAGCCATAAAGGAAAAACTGGCACAAGGGATAAAAGAAGCCAAGGGGGTAGCCTTAGGATTATGCCAATGGAAAGACGACTACCTATGGTACGACGGGAAAATCTGGATACCAAACAAAGAAGAATTACGCACGGAAATCATACAACACCATCACGACCCCCCATATGCCGGGCATGGAGGAACCGCCAAAACTACCGAATTCATCAACAGAAGATATTACTGGCCCAAGATAAGAGAAGACATCAAACGATATTTCAAGAATTGCGACACATGCCAAAGAATCAAAGTGGTACGACATGCACCTTACGGATTACTCAAATCAAATGAGGCCCCGGAAAAACCATGGAAGTCTATATCATTGGACTTTATAACCGAACTACCCAAGTCAGACGATCATGATGCCATACTAGTGGTAGTAGATCGCTTGACCAAAATGAGTCACTTCATACCGTGCAAGACGGATATGACGGCATGGCAGTTTGCAGCAATATTCCTAAAAGAAATATACCGCCTACACGGATTACCCAAAGACATCATTAGCGATAGGGGACCCCTATTTCCTTCAGAAGTATGGAAAGAAACAACGGAAAAACTAGGAATCGAACGACGAATGAGCACAGCTTTCCACCCCCAAACAGATGGGCAAACGGAAAGAATCAACGGCATATTAGAACACTATCTCCGCGCATACGTCAACTACCAACAAGACGATTGGTACGACTGGCTACCACTAGCCGAGTTCGCCTACAACAACGGAAAACAAGAAACCATCAAAACAACTTCTTTCTTCGCAAATTACAGCACACACCCCGAATACGAAAGCATAGGTCATATGCTCCCAGGAAAGATAACGGATAAAAAAGATATGAGTCAACTACACAACACATTACGAAACGAAATGGTCACGGCTCAATTACGACAAAAGGAAGACTACGATCGCCACAGAAAACCCGATCCAAACCTAAAATCAGGAGATATGGTTTGGTTACTACGACGCAACATCCGAACCACGCGACCAACAAAGAAATTGGATTACAAGAAAATAGGACCATTCAAGATATTGGCAAAAATAGGAAGCCGCGCTTATATGCTCGACCTCCCACCGTCAATGAAAATACACAACACCTTCCATATCAGCCTCCTCGAACCCTATCAAGACAATCCTCTACCATATCAAAAGAAACCCCCACCACCTCCTATCGAAATAGACGGTGAATCAGAATACGAACTCGAAGAAATAATTGACTCTCAATTACACTACGGTCGCTTACAGTACCGAGCAAAGTGGACGGAATACTCTGCAGAACACGATAAGACTTGGTACTCTGCCGAGAACTTCGATCCTGCGCAAAATGCAGTCAACCAATTCCATCAACGATACCCCAGCAAGCCGTCAAGCAACGGTAGAAGACGCGCCAGAATCCAAATATGTGGCCCCGCCACTACACAGAACAGACACCTACGAGTGGCATCAGATACCATTAAGGGCATCCCTCCAGACTGACCCGGGACGCGACGCGTTCAAACACATCACCCCAACCAGCCCGTGATACCGCACCCCGAGCCCCGAACCGAAGAAAGAAGAGATGGAATACAACCCCGAGGACTGGATAAGTCTGAAAGACTTACCGATACCCAAGACTCCCACTACCCAAAGGGAGCACGCGAACCTGTCATGGACAGGTTGCTACGACGACGAGTGCCAAGTGCACAAAAGCGAGAAAGAAGGAGCGGGATACTGGCCTCGGAAGGAGAACCGATGGCCACCCAGGACTTCACTTCTGGGATCACCAACAAGATTCCCCACACCAGAGCCAGTGGCTCTGGTCCAATACATCGAGCCGACTCCGAGGACGGAATCGAGGAGGAGGGGGGCGAAAAAACAAAAACAATGGGCAAAGCCCAGGAAACCGAAGCAGGTTTCCTGGCAACAAGAGATGGAAGAAGAGACGGAGCCCGAGACCTCGAAAGAGGTCAAAATGAAGTGGTTAGCCGAGAAGGTCGAAACCAGCAAGTTGCTGGAATATCAGGCGGAAAAGATAGAGGAGCTCAAGAAGGAGCTGGAGAGGACGAGGTGGAGCAACGACAATTTGACGAAGGAGTTGCAAGGAGAAAGGAACATGAGGAAGGCTCTCCAGAATGACCGGAGAAAAGAAGAGAAGGAAGCAAGAAGAACTTTGGCCAGGGTGGTCAAGGTGAACACGGGAGCGAATAGGTACTACCCGCTACCCGAAGGAAGAAGATGGGGAATAGAAGACTGAAGCCCGATGGGACTCGGGCTGAGGGAGACGGGAGCTAATGTCACAAACTGTGACTAAGCAAGGCGGATTTCCGAGTTATTGGTATGTTGGGATTTCACATGACGCACACTAGCGCGCCATAGGTTATTATGTTTACCTGTTCGTGACTCACAGTTGTGAGTCACACGCGGTTATGATTTTCGCACATGACTCACACTTATGAGTCATGGGTTTCACTCAGGTGACGTGAGTTGCGCACCTGACTTGATTATTATGTTTTGATTAGTTTAGGCATGTTGCGCAGCGACTCATAGGAGTCGTCTGATGGATTTCATATGACTCATGATTATGAGTCACAAGGTTCGCGTGACGCAAGGTGTGAGTCACGCAAGGTGAAGAGCGACTATATAAAGGGTCACTAGGACCCCGAGTATGAGCTCTTCACACGTTCTTCTAGTTTATTTCCTACCTTTAAGTTATCATCAATAAAACCTACCTTTACGCTCTTTAAGATTTATCTTAAGAAACCCAAGAAGTGTCTTTCCTCTCACAAGAAAAGATTAAAAGTCCTAGACGAGGACTAAGGAGAAGAATAAGGAGATAGGCGCGAGTACAATAGTAGTCAAAGGACTAGACTATCAGGTTCGCGTAGGCCTTGGCCTAAGAGCTATCACCTTACAGAGAAGTATCGTTACCTGTCGCGAGGTCCTACCCAGTAGGATTCTTAACAGGGGCGATAACCCATGTCGCCCGCTTTGACCTCAAAATAAATGACCATCTGGAGTCTGTCCTCGCCTTTATCACCAAACTTGGTGGTTACCCCCTCACTCTTGGCATCCCTTGGTTGAAACAACACGATGTCACCATCCGCTTCGCCTCCAATACTGTTACCTTTGAATTTGACTATTGCCTCAAACACTGTACCGCAGACGTAATAGGTATCCAAGGAATCGAATATGAAATACCCCATTTCCTTAAAGCTTACGCCCTCCAACGTGCCCTCGATCACACAGTGTTGGAACAACAGGAAGTCAAAGAAGTCATCTCATCCAAGTACCACGACTTCCTACCCCTGTTCCTGGAAAATGAGCAGACCCAATTACCCCCTAGCCGACCAGGGGTAGACCATGAGATACCCCTGAAACCAGGCTTTATGCCTCCCTTTGGCCCTCTCTATAACCTATCCCCATCAGAGCTCGCCACCCTAAAAGGGTGGATTGCTGAAAATCTGGATAAGGGCTTCATTAGCCCTTCCACCTCCTCCGCCGCGTCCCCTGTTCTGTTCATCAAGAAAACGAATGGCACCTTAAGACTCTGTGTGGACTATCGAGGGTTGAATCAGGGAACTATCAAGGATCGGAGACCCCTCCCCCTATTAACTGAAACCTTCATGAACATTGCTGAGGCTAAAATCTACTCCAAGATCGACATTCGTGGGGCCTACAACCAAGTCCTAATGGGCGAGAAGGACCGATGGAAGACTGCCTTCCACACCCGATATGGGCTCTCTGATTCCAATGTTATGCCATTCGGCCTCACCAATGCCGCCGCCACCTTCCAGGCCTTCATCAACAAGGTCCTACACCAGGGACTGGACAGATTCTGCACGGCCTACCTCAATGATATCCTCGTGTATAACAGGAACCAAGAAGAACACAACAAGCATGTACGCTGGGTGCTACAAGCCCTACAGGAGGCCAATCTAGAAGCTAAACCACAAAAATGTGAGTTCCATGTCACCCATGTGGAGTACCTTGGTTTCATCATCAGTCGCAAGAGCATCCGAATGGACAATGCCATGGTGGAGACTGTTACTACCTGGCCTGTGCCTGATCGTGTACGCGAAGTCCGCACATTGCTAGGTTTCGGCAATGTCTACCGACAATTTATCCGCACCTTTTCGTAGCTGGCATGCCCCCTCCCTGCTCTCACGAAAAAGAACTAGCCCTTCACCTGGACTCCTGAATGTCAACGTGCTTTTGAATGGTTAAAGAAAGCGTTCACCACAGCCCCTGTCCTCGCCTACTTCGATTTCCACAAAGAAGTGATCATTGAAACGGATGCCTCCGACTTTGTCTCTGCTGGTATCATGTCACAAAAGGATGACAGCAGACACCTCTACCCAGTTGCTTTCTATTCTTACAAACACAGTCCTGCAGCATGCAACTATGACATCTATGACAAGGAGCTCATGGCGGTTGTTAGGACTTTCGAGGAGTAGAGATGCTACTTTCTGGGGAGACAGGTGACCATCCTAACAGATCACCTCAACCTCAAGCATTTCACCACCAAAAGGCTTTTAAACAAGCGGCAAGCCCATTGGTCCGAGTTTCTGTCACAATTCAATTACCAGATTGAGTACCAGCCAGGAAAGCTGAACGGCAAAGCTGACGCCTTGACCCATATGAAGAACAAAACACCCCAGGAGGTGGAAGAATGAAGGAACCATTGCACTCAAGCAGTGCTAAAGTCTCAGTCCATGAGTTTGTTGGCGAAGCTTACGCTCCCTACTGGAGCGTCCCCTATTGCAGACGTTTGAAAGAAGGCCTATGAAGCTGACATGATTCCCAACCAGGTCCTCTGTACCCTTGACAAGGGTGACCAACACTCCTGCCGCCTATCGCTGAACGACTACAAATGCGAGGGAGGTCGCCTACTCTACCACGATCGGATTTACGTTTCCCGGTACCATGAGTTGCACCTCCAGCTGATACAAGACTCTTATAACCCGCCCTCAGCAGGACACCCCAGACGCGCCAAGACCCATGAACTTATGTCCCGACATTACGTTTGGCCTGGCATGAGGCGAGATATTGGACGCTTCGTGGCCAATTGCCATATCTGTCAGCGAAGTCGCACCTCCCGGTACGCCCCCTTTGGCATCCTGCACCCGCTGCCAATACCCGACCACCCCTGGGAACATATATCCATGGACTTTGTTACTGGCCTACCTTGGAGCCAAGGGAATAATGCTATCCTGGTAGTGGTAGACCGACTGTCTAAAGTGCGCCACCTGATCTCCTGTCGTACCAATATCGACGCCCCTACCCTGGCCGACCTGTACCTTCACCATATCTGGAAACACCATGGCCTCCCAAAAACCATCACCTCCACCTGAGGTACTCAGTTCACCGCAGACTTCTGGAGAACCATATGCGAAAGCATGCAGGTTGAATGAAAAATGTCTACAGCCTTTCATCTCCAGACAGATAGCCAAACAGAACCTGTCAATGCCATCATGGAACAGTAGCTTCGAGCTTTCGTCAACTACCAACAGGATGACTGGTCCCTCTGGCTTCCTATGGTGGAGTTCGCAGCCAACAACCATGCCTCAGAATCTACCGGTTTGTCCCCTTTCTTTGCCAACCACAGCTACGACCCGCGCATGGACTTCCTAGACGCCCCCAACCAAACCTCCCATGAACCCCGAGCAGGCACCTTCGTGGAACGCATCAAGGATATCCACGACCACCGGAGAACCGAGATCACCTTTGCCCAGGATCGGCAACAAGGATACGCTGACAAGGGAAGACTCCCAGCCCCTCACATCCGGATTGGGGCCCGTGTCTGGCTAAATGCCAAGAACATCCGAACCAAACGACCCTCATTAAAGCTTGACGACAAGCATTTTAGTCCTTATCCTATCCTCACCCAGATAGGGACCCACGCCTACCGATTAGATCTCCCGCCTACCATGAAAATCCACAACGTATTTCATGTCTCCCTCCTTAATCTCGCCTCACATGACCCCCTTCCAGGCCAAGAAATACTACCGCCACCACCCGTAGAGGTCAATAGGGAGCAGGAATGACACGTGGAGGAGGTCTTAGATGCTAAATTCATCCGTAACTGTCTACGTTACCTAATCTGTTGGAAAGGATATGCGGCGGCTACCTGGGAACCTGCCGACTCCGTCAACCGGCTCCAAGCTCGAGATTGGTTCCATGAACGCTACCCCCGTAAATCAGGACCCTTGCCTGAATAACTTACCTCAAGGGACTTCGGCATCGGAGAGGGGAGCTAGTGTCACAGCCACCCGGCTATGGAGATGGAACGTGCATGGACTTTTGCTTGCATATATTGGTTGTGGTTTTCTTGGTTGCATGGTTGGATTTCCTTTGAATAAGTTATTGGGATGCGTTGGCGCGCAACGGAAGATAGCAGAACTTGACGGAAGGATCGCGGCTGCGTGTGACGCCAAGAACTTTCTTTTGTATTAGTGAACGTGGAGGATTTCCTTAGTATATAAAGGCGTGTGCCCTTTTATATTTTACTTTCTTTACCCAATCTGATAATCTCCTTCCCACACCTGTACCTAGGAATTATACTCACTATCATATGGCGTCCTCCTCAACCCCTGAACCCCGCCCCAGAACCCTGAACCCCAAACCTCGTACTACTAGCTTCGGTTGTACCCCTGCACCTAGACCTCGTCTCCCGAATTCTGCCTATTTAATCATGGTGTACCTTAGGCTACCCGACCCTCAGATCCTACCTATCACACATACCTATAACCCAAAATTCCAAGCTATATAAAATCTACCTCACTTTGTCACAGTTTGTGACATAGACTTATAAGTTAAAGAGTACTTGATAGTCTTAACTATCACTTGCAGGCCAATATTGGTGTTCACTTATATGTTAAGAATCCTACCACACGTGGGGGAAGTGCGACAGGTAACAATTCTTACTCAGGGTGAGGTAATAGTTCTTAGGCTGTTGTCTATGAGACATTGATAGTTAAGTCCATTGACTTATATCTCATCATGCCTGTTTCTCTAACCTTCTTAAGTCCTTGCTTAGGACTTATTCTTCTTCGACATTGGAGGAAAGACAATTGTTGGGTTTCTTAAGATTAATCTTAAAGAGCGTAAAGATGGGTTTTATTTGTAAAAATATAAGAGTAGGAAATAAACGAGAAGAATATGTGAAGAACTCATACTCGGAGTCCTAGTAACCCTTTATATAGTTGGTCTTCACCTGACATGACTTATATCTCTCATCACAAGAACCTTGGGACTCATATCTCTCATCACATGAACCTTGGGACTCATATCTCTCATCACATGAACCTTGTAACTCATAACTATGAGTCATGTAAAATCCCTCAGCTAACTCCCATTTGCCACTGCACAATATTCCTAAAACCAATCAAAACTCAATAATCAAGTCAGGTGCACAATTCGCATCACCTGAGTAAAACCAATGACTTATAATTTGAGTTATGTACAAAAATAATAGCATCAGGTGACCCACAACTGTGAGTCATGAAGAGGTAAACATAATAATCTATGGCATGCTAGTATGCGTCATGTGAAATCTCAACATACCTATAGCTCAGAATCCCGAGCTATGTAAAATCTGCCTTGCTTAGTTATAGTTTGTGACATTATGTCTAGGACTAGCAATATACCCTCTTGGACAATCTGAAATGGTTGTGTAAGATATTAAAGAACTTAGGTCCTTTAAGGATAGGTAGGTTTTTTTCTGTACCTTTTTTTCAATATGAATATCCAAAGTACTATTACAAACTGTGACTAAGCAGGGCAGATTTCACATAGCTTGAGATTCCAAGCTGTAAGTATGTTGAGATATCACACGACATACAATAGCCAGTCACAGGGTACCACGTTTATCTGTTCTTGATTCACAGTTGTGGGTCACACAATATTATGATTTTTGCATATGACTCAGATTATGTGTTATGGGTTTAACTCAGGTGATGCGAGTTGTGCACCTGACATGGTGTAACGTCTTCGCACTGGGGTGCTAGTCAGGCTTCCATGTACAAGAGGAGTAGCGCACAAGTTGATCTACAACCTATGGGCATACTGCGCTAAGGGAGGCTCTGAGAGAAAGATATAAAGAATAGGGACTTGAAGAGGTAACCATTCAACTAAGTCTATTAGAAATACTCTGTCCATCGAAGTCTGCTGTTCCTCTAAGGAAATCAGCAGTCTTTTAAATACAAGATTTCGTCCATGTCCAACATGGCTGAGTTCCTGAGCTTTCCTCTCTTAACACCATAAATAAAACAAACTGAGTATCAAAGGATACTCGAAACCACAAGTAAAACACACTGAGTATCAAAGGATACTCGTAACTACAAGTAAAACAAACTAAGTATCAAAGGATACTCGAAACTATAAGTAAAACAAACTGATTATCAAAGGATACGCAAAATACAACTTGAAGTAAAACAAAACATAAAACAAATCCCTGAACCGAATGGACTGAACTCCAGTTCCGGTTACACATAGTTATTGAGTTACAATTGGTTTAAGGTATGTTGCACAGTGACTTATAGGAGCCAGCTAATGGATTTCATATGACTCACAGTTATGAGTCATAAGGTTTACATGATATAAGGTATGAGTCATGCCAGGTGAAGAGTAACTATATAAAGTATTACTAGAACCACTAGTATAAGCTCTTTACCCATTATTCTAAGTTATTTCCTATACTTGTTATTTTATAATAAAACCTCTTTACGCTCTCTACTCTACTCTAAGAAACCCAAGAACTATTTCTCCTCCCACATTGCATAATTAAGTCTGAAGTGAAGGACTTAAGAAGATTAAGGAAATGGGTGTGATAAGATAGAAGTCAAAGGACTTGACTATCAATATTGTATAGGTAATAGCCTAAGAGCTATTTTCCTGATAGCGAGATAAGAATTATTACCTGTTGCACCCCCACACCTAGTAGGATTCTTAACAGGTACTAGTAGTAAAAGTTTTCAAGGATTAAAGAGGAGTAGTTTAATTGTTTCTGAATCTAAGAATAGGACAATTTTTGACTTTTAAGAGCAATTACTTATTCTTTTTCAAAGTCTAAGAGGTGTTCAATAGCATAGCATGAGATGGTACTTGGCTATTTATAAAGTATTCAGACGCTTTGCATCCACACAGGCGCTAATAATGCCAAGGCATCTGAATACTTTATAAATGGCCAAGTAGAGGATGGTAATATGTGGGAATTGTTGTAACGTGTTCATACTAGGGTGCTAGTCACGCTTCCAGGTACAATAGGAGTAGCGCACAAGTTAATCTACAACCTATGAGCGTACTGCACTAAGGGAGGCTCCGAGAGGAAGATATAAATAATAGGGACTTGAAGGGTAACTGTTCAACCTAGTATATTAGAAATACTCTGTCTGTTGAAGTCTGCTGTTTCTTTGAGAGAATCAGTGGTCTCTAAATAAAAAGTTTCATCCATGTCCTATATGGGCAAGTTCCCAAGTCTTCCTTAAACCAAACCATAAATAAAACAAACTGAGTATCAAAGGATACTTGAAACCACAAGTAAAACAAATTAAGTATCAAAGGATACTTGAAACCACAAGTAAAACAAACTGAGTATCAAAGGATACTTGTAACTACAAGTAAAACAAACTAAGTATCAAAGGATACTCGAAACCACAAGTAAAACAAAACATAAATCAAATCCCTGAACCAAACAGACTAAACTCCAGTGCCGGTTACAATTGTGGGGTTGTAATTGGTTGTATTGCATCTAACAGATTAGACCAAAACTTTTGTCCTCCTACTTTAGATGTGACATGACTCAAATCCAATTGTGATAAAAAAATAAAGTAGTAACTTAATTTACTTCACTTATTAGCATGCGATAAGAGCTAGAATTATTGAACCTGGTGTTAGGAGGTTGGAGTTGCCCTTGCTAGTATAGTATGGTGTTGTTTTTTTACTTCTTCTTTTCTGTTAAGCAGGGGCTCTGGAGATCAGTTTCACTGCACTCGGCCCCCTATCCAAGCGAAGGGATTCTAGACATCTCAGCGTGGGGTTCGGTTCTTACAGTTGTTTATAAATTGTCGAGGATTTTTAGGCGCCTTGAATCGCTAGAACTAGTTGGTTATTCCGCCCTTCCGACAAGACAAGCCTATGCCCCCTTTCTATTCGGGTGTGTCCATAAAAACCGGAAGGCAAAACCAGGTCCTTAGAGAGATTTGCATGAGATCAACAGAAAATGGCTTTCGATTTTTTACTAGCACACATGAGTTTAGCTATGTAATTGTCTAGCTTTAGTACCATTCATATGTAAGGTGTCCCTAGATAAATTACTAAGTCTGCCCTAAGGATTAATACTCAAAGACTACATCTCGTTGAGAGTACCAAAGAAGGATGGATTTCCCCTTCACCAGTGGATAAGTTAACTTAAGTGTGGCGGCAGATGTTGATTGCTAAGATGTGAACCTGCTTTGTCTCGGCGGAAAATGACTGGATACCGCCGCAGTTCTGGCAAGTTGAGCCGTATCGCTTCTCTTTTCAGCTCGCTTAAGAAATTTCACAAATCTCGCGGTATCGTCTCTATAGCTACCGCTCTTGCATCCCCACTTTCATCAATCAGCACATAGACAGACTATCATGGACAACACAGCATATCCGCACCCGACTAATACCGGTAATGTCAACTGCTACAACGTATCGAATAGTCACAACAACATCACCAATGTGAACAAAGTCGTGGCCGATGAGAACCCAGAGATTATGCAGTGGCTGTCCCCGCTGGACCCCGGGAGAAGGCACCAGGATGTGCGCACAGACAGGCTCGATGGTGTGGGGAATGGACTTTTAGAAACAAACGAGTTTCGGGAGTGGAGGAGTAGTGAAGGTGGAGGAGATAAGGCTCTCTTGTTTTGCTACGGGAATCCCGGGGTAGGAAAAACATATCTGAGGTAAGTGACTGGCTCCCCCGAGAGAAGCAGGAATCATCGCTCATGGCTAGCAACACTAGTTCGTTGGTGATTGACAGCCTATGTGATGAGCCCAGCGAGGAAGATATTGCGATCGCAGGGTTCTACTGCGACTTCCGTGACCAACAGGAGCAAACAGCTACCAACATCATGGGGGCCATCCTGAAGCAGTTGGTGGTTAGAGGAGAGGTTCTGGAGCACGTGCAAACGGCATTCCAAAAGGCGAAAAGGGAGCTCGGTGGTCGAGGTCTTCGACTTCCGGAGATGGTTCAGATGCTGAAGCAGACCATCGCCACATTACCCAGGATTTTCATCTGTATCGATGCTTTGGATGAATGCCTTCCTAAGCATCTACTAGAGCTTCTTGTGTCACTGAAGGGCATCCTCCAGGAGTCACCAAGGACACGAGTATTTCTCACTGGGAGGCCTCACGTTGAGGCTGAAATTACGAGATATTTCACCACTGGGGTTATTGTACCAATAAGTCCTAGCGCGCAAGAGATAAAAAGATATTTGGAGAAGAAGTTGGATATGGATACTACACCCGACGCAATGTCAGATTCGTTACGGGAGGATATCCTGAGAATTATCCCAGAAAGGATCTCTGAAATGTGTGTAGGAGCATCCATGGTCCCCACTCCGTGCATCGTCTTAGATTGACTAACGATGGCGCGTAGATTCCTCCTTGTATCGCTCAACATCGACGCGATCCTTGGCGAGATTACCATCTTTGAGAGAAGACAAAAACTGAACGAGATGGCTAAGGGCAGTCATTTGGAGGATGCGTATGCCGCAACCCTAGAACGAATGAAGGCCCAGAAGGGGAGTAGATCCAGACTCGGAATGGAAGCCTTGATGTGGGTATCGAATTCGGAGCGACCATTACACGTTAGCGAGTTATGCCATGCCCTAGGAGTAAAAATTGGATCAACAGATCTAAATCTTGAAAACGTTCCTACAATCCGAACTGTCCTCGCGTGCTCTTTGGGGCTTATCACCGTTGAGGCATCTTCCTCTATCACCCGACTTGTCCACTTCTCGTTACAAGAATACTTGTCCGATAACCCATGTCTTTCCCAAAGCCCACACGCGATGATGGCCGGGGTTTGCTTGACGTACCTTAATTTTCGGTGCGTGCGGGAGCTTTCGCCGGTTCTTAGTATGGCCCCATCGACAGTCCCCCTCACCGGATATGCTTCTTGCCATTGGGGAAGCCACGCCAGAAGGGAAAAGGTGGAGAGTGTGAATCCTCTTGCGCTTGCCCTCCTGAATGGATTCGAACAGCATATATCCTCTCAGCTTCTCTTACTACACTATAATACTAGGAAACGTTGGTGGCACCCGGGTTTTAATGGGGGTAATGGCCCCAAGGGCTTTACAGGGCTCCATGGAGCCGCATTTCTCGGAGTCGTGGATATTGTTGCGGCTCTTTTGGCAACGAGGGAATGGGATATCAACGCAATAGATACCATGGGTAGAACGGCACTCGCTTGGGCAGCAGTAGGAGGTCACGAGGATGTCGTAAAAATTCTATTACGGCGGAAGGATGCTAGGACCGATACAACGGACATAGAATATAGCCGAACACCACTCCTGTTTGCTGCAGAGCTCGGACATGAAGGAGTAGTACAGTTGTTATTGGGACAAGAGGATATCAATCCCAACGCCGCGGACACCCAATATGGTCAATCGCCGCTCATGTGTGCTTCATCGTTCGGGAATGAGGGAGTAGTAAAGTTGCTATTGGAACGAGATGATATCAATCCCAACACCTCCGACACCCCATCAGGTCGAACGCCACTCTTGAGGGCCGCGCAGGGCGGGCATGAGGGAGTAGTAAAGTTGCTATTGGAGCGAGAGGATATCAATCCCAAC
>LN891039.1:245629-388783 GCA_900010015.1 Tuber aestivum
CTGCTGACACCATATATGGTCAAACTTCACTCGCGTGGGCTGCGGAGCGCGGACATACGGGAGTAGTAAAGTTGCTATTGGAGCGAGAGGATATCAATCCCAACACTACTGACCCCGGATCCGGTCAAACTCCACTCTTATGGGCTACGAAGGGCGGACATGAGGGAGTAGTAAAGTTGCTATTGGGGCGAGAGGATATCAGTCCCAACACCCCCTCCACCATATCGGGTCGAACACCACTCTTGCGGGCCGCGCAGGGCGGACATGAGGGAGTAGTAAAGTTGCTATTGGAGCGAGAGGATATCAATCCCAACACCCCCGACACCATATATGGTCGAAATGCACTCTCGTGGGCTGCGGAGTCCGGACATGAGGGAGTAGTAAAGTTGCTATTGGAGCGAGAGGATATCAATCCCAACACCCCCGACACCATATCGGGTCGAACACCACTCTCGTGGGCTGCGGAGTACGGACATGAGGGAGTAGTAAAGTTGCTATTGGAGCGAGAGGATGTCAGTCCCAACACCCCCGACACCACTTATGGTCAAACACCACTCTTGTGGGCTGTGGAGTTCGGGCGTGAGGGAGTGGTAAAGCTCCTGTTGGAATGAGACGACGTCGATCCCGCCATACCAGACTGCAACGGCAAGACGGCCCCCGAATTAGCTACGTCGCGGGGATACTCAAACATTGTGGAGTTGCTCTCCCAATATAAATCGTCCCCTCCCGTCCCAGCCAATATCCACAAAACCCTAGCGCACCCCTCCCTTAGGCCTTCTGATCCAGTTCAAAGCCCCTCTTAACCCATCCCCGCACCGTCGCATTGCCCTCTCCCGCTGAAACCCCTTCCCCCCTCCCCCCTCTCCCCATCACAATAGCGGTTAGCCCCCTCATAATTATTTTCCTATTCCCTCTCCTTCCCTATCTTCCTCCCACCACAACTCCACCCCCAACTATTTCATTCTATCCCTTCGTCGATAGCTGCTGTATATTACATGTAAAATTGATGCGGGCGACACTTTGTTTGATATAATTCGGATACATAGACACGAATTCATGTGTGGGAGTGAATGGTAATTGGCGCAGCGATTTCTGTGGTGGTCTATGGTGCATAATCTATTCTCCCCCTTCTTTTCTCTTTGTCATTATTTATTTATTCTCACCTTACTTGTATGATACCATCTATCTCTTTTTGTTAGACGGCTCGATCCTATCATGTACATTACTATAGAACTTACTGTATCAAGAAGCATCCAATGATCTGATAAGCTAATTATTGGCTCTTTCCCTCCTTCTGCCCTAACCCCACCCCTAAAAATAACGAAGCACCCATAGCACGCCAGGACAAACGAAAGGAAGGAAGAACAATAAAAAGGTGAATGGATGCGAAATGGTCAGGTATCCCCGACCCAATCTAAAGCAAAAAAAGAGAGCTTCATAACGATCTTCGTACTAGCAGGAATAGGCCCTACCTGGCAGCAAGCTTCAGATCAGCTTGAAAAGCAGCAAACCGTTTCCTACTCCCCGAATGTCTCCAAGAGCCCACTCTAGTAGACTGTACCGCGCAGGTCACCGGCACAAATAACTTGAACATTTGAACCCGAATTTAGTATGGGCCTTCGGATGTGCACAAGCAACTCACGACACAAATCTTTGCCCCCTGTGTTCAGGCTCTCCCTACCTAGGACAAAAGCACCTTCACGGCGTCCTCATTCCCACACCGAGCTACCCACTAGAGAAGTGTTCGACCGTCTTTATCCCCAGTTTCGGGAGCAAGATCCTCCCACGAAGGGGTTGCTCGACCGCGCACGTCTGCCCTGTCGGGAATGATATCCTCCGGATCTAACAGTACCTTCACGATGGCCACTTGCTCTTTTCTAGCGGCCCACAAAATACGTTACCCACCGCCTCCATTGAGACATTCACACAGGTCAGCCGCGTCACACGAAAACAGATGTTGTTTAATCAGTGTTCGTAGGCGGTTGGTCCGGACTCGACTCTTTCGGGGGCCGACCAGGCCTGGCCACACTGCAGATATCCGCAAGCTTCCGAGTGATAGAGCATGATTACTAGTATTCGGGAGCAGTGTATTGGTAGGGTATTGTGCTTGCACCCGTGTCGGGTTACCGTTATTCTTCCAGTGTTTGGAGAAGGGGGGGAGTTTAGCACTATCATACTAGTGGAGGGTGGTGCCATGAGTCTAGTATATATCCCACCGGATGTGGCAGAAGCAACGGAGGGTGACGGAGACATATAGGGAATGATGAAATAAAAGTAGACTGGGGTAGGCACCACGAAAGCCATGGGGGCAGACTGGTTTGCGATACTAATATTCATGGAGATTTGACGACCGATGAGGAGGTTGGAAACAAACCCAAGACGCGATAGTCACACGATAGGTAGTACCGCCAGGATGAGGAGATTGATGAAGATACTGGAGCAGCGGGAATCGAGTCGTAGGTCTGTTGGGTTTGGTGAAGGCGTGTTTTCAGTTTCTCGGTTGGTGTGATTCCTGGTGCTGACGTTGACCTCGCTCACAATAGCCTCAGATGTTTTTTTCAGCTTCTCGATTTATCCTGTGAAGATCTCGATAAGATAGAGTTGTAGATTCCATACCCGGAAATTGTGGGTTTCCCAGCCAACTTTAACAATGAGTCTTGATGGAGATGTAATCCCAGGTGGGAGTGGATGGGATACAAGCGTTGGGCCTGAGGTCATGCTATGTTCTAGGCAGTAGGGTTGTGACTGCTGTTGTGTGTGTTTTTCCTGTTGTGAGGGTTTTACAGACAGCGGTGGATGTTTTCTCTTTCTGTAGATAGACGGGGGACAATCGGTCATGGAACACTAGTCGAACACATCTACTCCTACCTCTACGCAAGCGTTATACCTCCACCACTGCGAAAACCCCACTGCCAGCATTCGCTATCAAGTCTCGCATTTCATATTATTGAGGCAAAGCTCTTGGGAACAGATCCCCCCCGGTTTCTATGCCTAGCTCCCCAGTTCAGCACCGACGTTTTCCTGCTACTCGTATACCAGACATATGATACCATGCTAGTATAGATCTTGCGAATACCTGGGTTTTAAGTTTAATACAAAATATCCCCTATAATATTTTACTATGTTCAAGTTGATTTTAATCCTTATCCATTTTCACCGAATCCCCCGTGAGAAAAAAGATATCCCATAAGACCGCCGGCCGGACGGATTGCTATCGGTTAGTACGCCATAACCCTAACCATTGTGTGTCAACTGCTTCACCGGTTAGTTATCGTCATCCGGATTATCTCAAGCAACGCCAATGAGATGCTTATGATAACATCATCCATGCACAAAAGTTTTCTTGTGTCCAACGCACCTGTCTATCCCATTGAGAAATCCAAGCATGCGACTTCTATCATTCGCGCCTCCGTATACACTATCACCCATTCACCTAGAATACCAACTTCACGGGAGATATCAGGAAACCGGAGGAGGATTTAAGATAAAGGCGTCAAAATAGTCCCTCGAGTTGACTTTGCTTCCGCTATTTCCATTAAGACCCACCCAGCTCCAGTTTGAGGGTTTTACTATCATTGACGATTAGTAGGTATTCCCCTTGAATCCGCCCCTCACCCGCCTTCTAGCAGCATAATTCCATCACTCATTCCTAGCAAGTAGGGCGAGGGAGAATACCAGAGCCTCGAAGCCCCTTAGGATTTGCACAAGCACTACTCTGACTACTTCTTGAGAAGCAGCATTCCCGCTCGTAGATAGAATTGAATATCGATTTGTCACCCTTCGCCCTCGTCTCTCTCCCTTTCCGACCACGCGGCCGAAACTGTGTCTTGATTTCATTTTCGGACTACATGTGTTTCCACCAACCTAGCTGCTATCTCGGGGACAGACTTTTTGTTCGGTAAGCAAGCCAGTCTAATACTCCCCGTTATTTCAGCATCGAAAATATTTTTGGGAAACAAAAGAGGGAAATGCAGAATTTGTCTATCCTTCCTGATTTATTCCTTTCGCTTCCTTATCATGTTTACTCCCGGGGTGCCTGACCAGATTCGCCTTTTAGTACCGTGCCAGTGGACGCCTCACCTAGCGCACGGGCTGATTCAAGTCGGCTGCAGTCGACTGCCGTCTACAATACCGGCGCCACGACCTGGACGGTGGCAAGTTGTCCAGCCCAAGGGGAGGGCTAGCGCAGTCGGAATGGACTACTTGAGGCACGGTTTTCGGTAAGGGAGACACTAGTCTAAAGACACAACTCCACTCCGGTTGCGACAATGGATAAAGTATTATTCATACTGTAAGGTGTCCCTAGATACTAAAGATACTAAGTCTTC
This sequence comes from Tuber aestivum, assembly GCA_900010015.1. Taxonomy (NCBI): domain Eukaryota; kingdom Fungi; phylum Ascomycota; class Pezizomycetes; order Pezizales; family Tuberaceae; genus Tuber; species Tuber aestivum. The sequence continues at coordinate 249,958 of LN891039.1, forward strand.
CCGAAAAAATATTACTCACAGGCTACGAGTACATCTCATTGAGTGCCCCAAACAAGCATGGATTGCCTCTCCACCGGTGGATAAGTTAAGTGTGGCGGTGGATGTCGATTCCTAAGATGTGAGCCGGCCTTGTCTCGGCGGAAAATGATTGGATACCGGGGCAGTTTTGGCAAGACCAGCCGCATCGCTTCACTTTCAGCTCACCCGAGAAATTTCACAAAACCCGCAGATCGCCTCCATAGCTATCGCTCTTGCATCCCCACTTTCGGCGATCAGTACATAGACAGATTATCATGGACAACACAGCATATCCGCACCCGACTAATACCGGTAATGTCAACTGCTACAACGTATCGAATAGTCACAACAACATCACCAATGTGAACAAGGTTGTGGCCGATGAGAACCCAGAGATTATGCAGTGGCTGTCCCCGCTGGACCCCAGGAGAAGGCATCAGGATGTGCGCACAGACAGGCTCGATGGTGTGGGGAATGGACTTTTAGAAACAAACGAGTTTCGGGAGTGGAGGAGTAGTGAAGGTGGAGGAGATAAGGCTCTCTTGTTTTGCTACGGGAATCCCGGGGTAGGAAAAACATATCTGAGGTAAGTGACTGGCTCCCCCGCGAGAAGCAGGAATCATCGCTCATGGCCAGCAACACTAGTTCGTTGGTGATTGACAGCCTATGTGATGAGCCCAGCGAGGAAGATATTGCGATCGCAGGGTTCTACTGCGACTTCCGTGACCAACAGGAGCAAACAGCTACCAACATCATGGGGGCCATCCTGAAGCAGTTAGTGATTAGAGGAGAGGTTCTGGAGCACGTGCAAACGGCATTCCAAAAGGCGAAACGGGAGCTCGGCGGTCGAGGTCTTCGACTTCCAGAGATGGTTCAGATGCTGAAGCAGACTATCGCCACATTACCCAGGATTTTCATCTGTATCGACGCTTTGGATGAATGCCTTCCTAAGCATCTACTAGAGCTTCTCGTGTCACTGAAAGGCATCCTCCAGGAGTCACCAAGGACACGAGTATTTCTCACCGGGAGGCCTCACGTTGAGGCTGAAATTACGAGATATTTCACCACTGGGGCTATTGTACCAATAAGTCCCAGCACGCAAGAGATAAAAAGATATTTGGAGAAGAAGTTGGAGATGGATACTACACCCGACGCAATGTCAGATTCGTTACGGGAGGATATCCTGAGAATTATCCCAGAAAGGATCTCTGAAATGTGTGCAGGAGCATCCACGGTCCCCACTCCGTGCATCGTCTTAGATTGACTACGGTAACGATGGCGCGTAGATTCCTCCTTGTTTCGCTCAACATCGACGCGATCCTGGGCGAGGTTACCATTTTTGAGAGAAGACAAAAACTGAACGAGATGGCTAAGGGCAGTCATTTGGAGGATGCGTACGCCGCAACCCTAGAACGAATGAAGGCCCAGAAGGGGGGTAGATCTAAACTCGGAATGGAAGCCCTGATGTGGGTATCGAATTCGGAGCGACCATTACACATCAGCGAGTTATGCCATGCCCTAGGAGTAAAAATTGGGTCAACCGATCTAAATCTTGAAAACGTTCCTACAATCCGAACTGTCCTCGCGTGCTCTTTGGGGCTTATTACAGTTGAGGAATCTTCCTCTACCACCCGACTTGTCCACTTCTCCCTACAAGAATACTTGTCCGATAACCCATGTCTTTCCCAAAGCCCACACGCGATGATAGCCGAGGTTTGCTTGACGTACCTTAATTTTCGGTGCGTGCGGAAGCTTTCGGCCTTTCTTAAGGTGGCCCCGTCAACAGTCCCCCTCGCCGGATATGCTTCTTGCCATTGGGGAAGCCACACAAGAAGGGAGAACGTGGAGGGTGTGAATCCTCTTGCACTTGCCCTCCTGAATGGATTCGAACAGCATATATCCTCTCAGCTTCTCTTACTACAATATAATGCTAGGAAACGTTGGTGGCAGCCGGGTTTCAATGAGAATGGTGGTCCTAAGGGCTTTACAGGGCTCCACGGAGCCGCATTTCTCGGAGTCGTGGATATTGTTGCGGTTCTTTTGGCAACAAGGGAATGGGATATCAACGCAATAGATACCATGGGTAGAACGGCGCTCGCTTGGGCAGTAGTAGGAGGTCATGAAGATGTCGTAAAAATTCTATTACGGCGGAAGGATGCTAGGACCGATACAACGGACATAGAATACAGCCGAACACCACTCCTGTTTGCTGCAGAGCTCGGACATGAAGGAGTAGTACAATTGTTATTGGAACGAGAGGATATCAATCCCAACGCCGCGGACACCAAATATGGTCAATCACCGCTCATGTGGGCTGCAGAGTTCGGGCATGAGGGAGTAGTAAAGTTGCTATTGGAACGAGATGATATCAATCCCAACACCCCCGACACCATATCAGGTCGAACACCACTCTTGTGGGCTGCGGAGGGCGGACATGAGGGAGTAGTAAAGTTGCTATTGGAGCGAGAGGATATCAATCCCAACACTGCTGACACTATGTATGGTCAAACTCCACTCTCGTGGGCTGCGGAGTGCGGACATGAGGGAGTAGTAAAGTTGCTATTGGAGCGAGAGGATATCGATCCCAACGCTGCTGACACCGGATTTGGTCGAACTCCACTCTCGTGGGCTGCGGAGTGCGGACATGAGGGAGTAGTAAAGTTGCTATTGGAGCGAGAAGGATACCGACCCCAACACCCCCGACACCAGATCGGGTCGAACGCCACTCTCGTGGGCCGCACAGGGTGGACGTGAGGGAGTAGTAATGTTGCTATTGGAGCGAGAGGATATCAATCCCAACACCCCCGACACCACTTATGGTCAAACACCACTCTTGTGGGCTGTGGAGTTCGGGCGTGAGGGAGTGGTAAAGCTCCTGTTGGAACGAGACGACGTCGATCCCGCCATACCCGACCGCAACGGCAAGACGGCCCTCGAATTCGCTACGTCGCGGGGATACTCAAGCATTGTGGAGTTACTCTCCCAATATAAACCGTCCCCTCCCGTCCCAGCCAATATCAACAAAACCCTGGCGCGCCACTCCCTTGGGCCTTCTGATCCAGTTCAAAGCCCCTCTCAACCTATCCCCGCACCGTCGGATTGCCCTCCCCCGCAGAAACCCCTTCCCCCCTCCCCCCTCCCCCCCTCACAATAGCGGTTAGCCCCCTCATCATTATTTTCTCATTCCCTCTCCTTCCCTATCTCCCTACCACTACCACCCCACCCCCAACTATTTCATTCTATCCCTTCGTAGATAGCCGCCGTATACTACATGTAAAGTCGATGCGGACGACACTCTGTTTGATATAATTCGGATACATAAACACGAGTTCATGTGTGGGAGTGAATGTAAATTGGCGCAGCGATTTCTGTGGTGGTCTATGGTGCATAATCTATTCTCCCCCTTCTTTTCTTTTTGTCATTATTCATTTATTCTCACCTTACTTGTATGATACCATCTATCTCTTTTTGTTAGACGGCTCGATCCTATCATGTACATTACTATAGAACTTATCAAGAAGCATCCAATGATCTGATAAGCTAATTATTTGCTCTTTCCCTCCTTCTGCCCTAACCCCACCCCTAAAAATAACGAAGCACCCATACCACGCCAGGACGAACGAAAGGAAGGAAGAACAATAAGGAGGTGAATGGATGCGAAATCGCCAGGTATCCCCGACCCAATCTAAAGCAAAAAAAGAGAGCTTCATAACGACCTTCGTACTACCAGGAATGGGCCCTATCTGGCAGAAAGCTCCAGATCAGCTTGAAAAGCAGCAAACCATTTCCTACTCCCCCAATGTCTAGTGGACTGTGCCGCGCAGGTCACCGGCACAAATAACTTGAACATTTGAACCCGAATTTAGTATGGGCCTTCGGATGTGCACAAGCAACTCACCACACAAATATTTTCCCCCTGTGTTCAGGCTCTACCTACCTATGACAAAAGCACCTTCACGACGTCCTCATTCCCATATCGAGCTACCCACTAGAGAAGTGTTCGACCCTCTTTATCCACAGTTTCGGGAGCAACATCCTGCCACGAAGGGGTTGTTCGACCGCGCACGTCTGTCGGGAATGATATCCTCAGGATCTAACAGTGCCTTCACGATGGCCACTTGCTCTTTTCTAGCGGCCCACAAAATACGTTACCCACCGCCTCCATTGGGACATTCACACAGGTCACCCGCGTCGCACGAAAACAGATGTTGTTTAATCAGTGTTCGTAGGCGGTTGGCCCGGACTCGGCTCTTTCGGGAGCCGACCAGGCCTGGCCAGACTGCAGATATCCGCAAGCTTCCGAGTGATAGAGCATGATCGTTAGTATTCCGGAGCAGTGTATTGGTAGGGTGTTGTGCTTGCACCCGGGTCGGGTTACCGTTATTATTCCAGTGTTTTTGGACAAGGGGGGGAGTTCAGCACCATCATACCAGTAGAGGGTGGTGCCATGAGTCCAGTATATATCCCACCGGATGTGGCAGAAGCAACGGAGGGTGAAGGAGCAACATATAGGGAATGATGGAATACGGGTAGACTTGGGTGCGCAACGTGAAAACCACGGGGGCAGACTGGTTGGCAATACTGATATTCGTGGAGATGTGACGATTGATAAAGTTCGAAACAAATGCAAGAGGAGAAACTCGCCATACAATAGGTAGTACGTCAAGGCGAGGAAATTGACGAAGGGGGAACCGGAACAGTGGGAATCAAGCCGGAGGTCTGTTAGATCTGATGAAAGTATGTCTTCCATTTTCCCTCTGGCTTGGTTTCTAATACGGATGCTAACCATGTTCACAATTGCTCTAGGTGTTTGTTCAGTTGCTCGACTTGCCTCGCGAATGGGGTTTCGGATTCCCTACCCGGAAATGGTGGGACTTCCAGCCAACTTAGGCCAATGAGTCTCTGATTTTATATTATCATTAAGGCAAACCTCTTGGGAACGGATTTTCCCCCTCCCCCGGTTTCTATGCCTGACTCTCCAGCCGAATACCGACGTTTTCCTACCCTACAAGACATATGATGCCACCATAGCACAGGTTTCTGCTAACCCTCGGGGCTTAAGTTTAATACCAATCATCACCCATAATTTTTTTACCAGGTTCAAATTGATTTTAACCCCAACCCACTCTCAAATAATTCTAGCTGAAAAAAAAGATATCCCTCAAGATCACCGGGTGGGCAGACTTCCACCCGCTAGTTCGTAGTAACCTAATAGGTGTGTGTGGACTGCATCACTCGTTAGATATCATCACCTAGGTTATCTCAAGCAATACTCGAGTACCTATTGGATTCCCATACGTAACATAATACATGTATGACAGTTTTCATGTATCCAGCGCACCGTACTAATTTATCCCATCGCCAATCGCCTAGAATGCCAACTTCACGGGAATATCCCGAACCCAGAGGAGGACGATCCACGATTAAGATGTCAAAATTGTCCTTAGAGATCACTTTTACCTCCACTATTCCTACTAACACCCACCCACCAGCAATATGGGGCTCTGCTATCATCAAAGACTAGATACTCCCACGAATCCACCCTTCACCCACCTTTCCGGCACCCCGATCCCATCACCCATCCCCGCCAAATAAGGCAAAAGAACACCAAGTCGGCGAAACCCCAGAATATTTTCACTACCGTTAGTTTTGCAAAGCCGCACTCTCGCCCGCACATAGAATTGGATGTCGCTTGGCAATACTACCCTCCGCCCTCCGCCCTCGCCTCCCTTTTTCCGGCCACACAGTCGAAACGTTGCATCCTGATTTTCCACTTCCAGCGTTGAAATATACGAGTGAAAGAAAAGTTGGTTGCTCTAGGCGACAGCCGATGTGATGTATATGAGGCAAAGCACTTATTTATTCTGATGACAGTGCCGAATTTACTAGTTCTCACGCTCCCTTAATGCGGGGCGGAAAAACACGCTCCCCCAGGTGTGATATGTACGGGAGGGACGGAATCGTCAGTCCTCCAGGTAGTCTACATAGCTGCTTAGATAGGGATTCGGTCGCTTGGCTGGGGCGAAAACAGAGTTCTCAGGAACCCTCCCCCCAGTGGGGGAGGCCCTGGTACGGTGAAATCGAGGGGAAGCATCGAGACGTCGTGGGGTGTACATTCCGTTAAGGAGTATTCGGGTATTCGAGTGCTTGATCGTGATTGCGACCTGAGCGGCTACTTAACCTATATATTCATGTATGATATGATATTATACTGAGGAATCGGGGGGGTGATCCCTACTAAAGGTTCCTCAGCTCGTAGGTTTGGTACAACCAACCTATCACTGTTAGGTGCAGGGGGAGACCCGCAGGGCGTTAGGAAAGTTTCCCACTACAATAGATAAATATTTTAACATAAGTTACCCAAGAACGGTTGTATGCGAACAATGGAGAATCCGAGAGCACCAATTGCCCAAACCCTCAACTCGATGTATGACATCCATCCTACTCCAGGTTTCTCCCATCAGGCCAGAAGGAAAACTATACGCTATATCACTATATCGAGGGTGTAGAATCAGAACACAGTCCTATCAACCACAACCCCCAAAATTCCTTCCAATTCACCACAGAGTACGAGTGCCCAAACAGAATTCCGTAGCTCAAGAGACATCGATAAGATGTCCAACCTCCCAAGATTTATCCGCAGTGCAACCCACTCCACAACATCGTCCAAAGCTATGATAGAACGACAGTACATCTAGCCATACCAATCCCCCCCCCCCCCCCACTATATTAAAAATAAAATAAAAACTCCCCAAGAAAAAAACGATTTTTATTTCAGACAAACCTCACGTCTTCACCATCACACCGTACCTTCAGAACGATCCTCAACCTGCGCACCGGTTTTGACAACCTGTGCGGGAAAATGCGAAGGGTAATGATGCCAGGGATTTCCGACTTTTGAATCCGAACGCGTGTTGAAGTGCGCAGTGGTGCAGTACAGTGCCAGCGTGCGATAGGCTCCTCGAGACTTCCATGGAGTCGGAAATGATTTACTTTTTCTACCGTACAATACTTGTGGATGCTCCGAATATCATCCAACCCCTGGCAGCGCAAAGATCCAGTAAATAGGAAGCTTTCTTTGTATTCGGGCCAAGTCACAGATATCCGCTGATTCTATTTTCCCCACTCTATTTTCCTCCTTTCATCTCTCTCTCCTTTCAATTCTATCCAGTTCGCTAGTGATCCCTCACTATAACAAGGCGGTTGATGATAGGACAAGAAAAATATCTCATTGGATGGACTATCAGATGATCAAATCGCCAATTTCAACAATCAGTAGTGGTGGAGACAATTGGATATCATAGGCTGCAGCGCACCGTACCGCTCCGGCAGTGTTCTGTACCGTGCTTGATGAGCTCTCGGCAAAGCACTCACGCGTGACTATGATGGAAGGACAACTTCTATTTATTCATTCGTTACCTCGAATAAATTCGGGTTCCTGGATACCGATCACCCCAACTCACCACAGTACCCCATCACCCACAGTACCCGGCCACCCGGCCCCCGGCCAGAACGCAAAACCCACCAAGATACAGCATAGCAAGGGGTTTATGATGGTGATGATGCGGAAGAAAATAAGATTGAAAAAAAAAGAGGGTGAAATAAAGAAGTTCACGATACGGCACCACACCACGCCCAACCATATCATAACAGAGGAGAAAAAAAGGAGAAGCAAACCGCGCAACATGAGAATTTTCACAAGGGCAAAAACAAACAGAAGGAGAAAGAAAGAAAAAAGCAAAGAAGAAAAAGGAAAAGAAAAGAGAAAGATGGGGCTGATAAAAAGCAACGCAAGGTACAAGTAAATGAAGAAATCATAAATGCGCCCGTTAGAATAATGAGTATTCACATCTCCACCGATCCGTGGCGTCCCGGACGGGACGGGGCAAGGGCATATAACCCTCCCCCCAGGGCCCACGCCCGTGCCAATTAATCAAAACATGCTAGACCCCTTCTTACTCAACTTGCCTCCTCTTACTTTGCCTCCCCCGACCCCACCCGTTCTGGCCCCCGCATCCCCACCACTACCACCAAACCTCAGTCCCAGAAAGCTCTTTCGAGAACTAACCTTCTTGCCCTCCTGAATAGGTTTCAGTCCACCACCGCCTCCAACAGCCGGCAGCCTCCCACCTCCTCCCCCAACAACCGGCGGCCGCTGCTGCTGCTGCTGCTGCTGCATAACCGCAGCCTTCTCCCGCTCGTATACCATCCTAAGTCTCTGCGTTTCCCTCTCAACCTGAATTTCCCGCCGCTGCCGCTCACGCGCTTCCTCCTCAGCGAGCATGCGGAGTGTTGCTTCTTCCTCTTTCTTGAGTTGCGCTGCACGGCGGGCCGCTTCTTCCGCTCTGCGGGATTGGTAGTCTCGTTGTTGAGGAGGGGGGGTATGCTGTGGGTACGAAGTCCTGCGAGTTTGCGGATACGTGACATGGGGAGGATGTTGTGTTGTTGGTGTTGCGATCGCTGGTGGGGGAATACTCGGCGCGCTTGACGTCCTCCTCCTCTCGCCGTTCGGGCTGGCTACGGTTGCCGCTGTCGCGGGGGATGAGGTCGAAGCAGGGGTGAGGTTGAACATCAAGCTCGTCGGGCAAAACCACATATCACCGATCGCCATAGCACTGAGTACCAGCACCACCTCCAACCCCTTCAAGTCCTCCACCTCAACCCTCTTGAGATTGCTCTGGTAGATGGTGATGTCCCCCATGCCCTTCTTATCCCCCAGTCCCTCGAACGTGGCAATGGGAATATCCGGCTCGTTCGCGCCAGCCTTTTTCGGCCCGTTGCCGAGGTTGGCGGGGGACACCAGACTGCATCTTAGCATGCTCTTCGACAACACGCCGCCCTCTTTGCGCCATCGGAAGGTCGCACGGGGCAAGTGCGAGAGGGCATTCAGGTGTGCTGCGCTAGCGGCGTCTAATCTCGAAGCGGTGGGGGACAAGAACGAAGTCTTTGGCAGCGAGAATTCCCAGAAATTGCCGCGGAAGGTGGAATAGTTGTAGGTCACGATAACCGTCGAGTCCGGGTTAAACAGTTGCAGGGGGAATTCCTTCGGCAGGAGGACCTTTGCCGGTGGTGGGGGTGAGCCCGGTGAACTCGATTGCTGCTGGACTATCTCCGGGGTTGCGATGACGGTTGCGTACAGGATGTCGGGGACGAATGCGTCGTGGAGGGTGGTGGAGTATGTTGCATCGACGTCCGGTGCTCGGGTTTTCGTGTACGAGGCCGTTGGTTGAGAGCCGTTCACTGTGAAGGTTAAAGTCGTGATGTGGGGTTCCCTGGGTTGGGGGGTTAGATGGAAGACTAGGGAGGTGCTTGGTCAGAGAGGAGGCAACACAACCGCCGACGAGCGAGCGGGCAAGAAGGGCGGATCACTCACTCGGAAGACCATCGTCAAGAGGCATCTCGGTACTAATGCTATCCAGCTTCTGGAATCAATAAAAAGGGAGAGTAGGTAGAGTAAGGCCAGATGTGTGGGTAGTGGTATTCAGGCATAAACTCCAGAAGCTCTGCCCTCTTTTCACTCATACCCGCCCACCAGTAAGTAGGCTGCGGCACAAGTAAACTTTCAATGGAGGAAGAAATGGGGGGAAAAGGAAAGAAAAGAAAGGCATAACCAACCAAACACTGCCCCCCCCCCCCCCCCCGAGTCCGTGCAACCCCTAAAACACGAGACTACGTAAGAGCCCCAGCGCTAACCCGTTCCAAAAAAGCGTACCGTAGGATTTTTAAGGCGAGGTTGTCGTGCCCCCTGTTGATTCCCTTTTGTGCCTGACGATGAATTTGCAATTGCCCGTTTAATGGATAACCTCCCCTGAACAGGGAAGCTGATCTGTGCCCCGAGTTGCTATTGTTGGAACAGTGCCCATCAAAACCACATCGGGTGATTAGTAATCGGGCGGATTCCGAGTTAATTAACGGGGGTTAAGGTTTGATGGGCAACGAGTGCATCTCCCCGTTGAGAGGTTATCATACGAACAGGGTGATGAGCAAGCAAGGAGAGGACTGTGGTGGGGTGGATGGGGAGCTGTGCCTTGTCTGCGCGGTACGTACTTTACGGTACGTGTCGGAATCCGGGGATTGGGTCTGCCCGCAGTACTCGAGTACTCGTACCGAATTCATGCAGCGGAGGCTGACGGTGAAGTGAAGCGCGAGGCGTTCCCGCCAGAGAGGAGAGGGGGAACGAAGAAGGAGTGGGATTCGTGGCCGTCTGCTCTCCTGGCGCTCCTTCAGTGTCACGTGGCACGTTGTGCCCAGGTTGGTCCTGCACTCACCACTGGTGCTGGTAAATTTATGGCAGACAGAGCTCTGGAGCCTGGAGCCTGGAGCCTTTCTCGAATACCGATACCGTCACTGCAGCGCACCCTGATTACCGGGGCTGGGGGCCCGCGAACATTCCCACCGAGGACCCGTCTCCCATATGCAACTAAGCCTATTGATTGTAGAGGGGAGAAGTTCTGTGAGCGCTCCACCATTTCCTATCTCCCAGAAAGGGTATCATCTATGGCAGGCCGGCCAATACCACCACGGTGCTCGCGGATTACGGTAACTCCCCCACCCGAGCCGGAGAACTTCGACTCTGATAACACGGCACCCGTAGGTGGAAGGCCTGCGCAATCCAACCTGTGAATCACCGTAAGTTAGGTGCATCATAGCTGTACGACAGTAGGCTAAGACGAGTGATAGAAGCGGACACGGGAGAGCTGCTTCAAACCGGCCAGACGGATTTTTTTCCTTCACATGTATGATAATCAGAACACACTCCATCCCAGAATACCCCCCCCCATTCGGTAGCGAAGGCACTGGCCGCGGAGCAGTCTATGATACTTTGCCCTAACCCGGATATCAACCTACCGGAAACAAAAGTCCGCCCAGCCCGATTCCAGCGGGACCAACTCCATCTCTCGAACGGCAACTCTCAGCTCGACTGATTACCGCTATTGAGACAAATGGAGAAAAATACAAGCGACCTTGCTATCGGTAGGAGAGACAACCCCAACATCCCAGTGGGGTTCTCAGTTGCTCTCCCCGCCCAGAACTACCTAAAAACCTGATGTGCATAGCTATCTGTGCCAAAAATAGCTGAACGAGCCTAGGCAGCTATTGGAACACCCTTTTCCGATTTCCAAAGGGCATAAACCACCGATCCGTTTTTGAGCACTTCCTGCTGCTACCCCGGGGTGTTCAATTCTTACTGCCAACTGATAAAATAGCTATCAAAGACATACCCCCAACCCAAGATATACGCATGCCTGCGGCAGAGCACTGTATCACACTCGCAATTGAACGACGTTTGTGAACATGACTACTATTGCATACCGCCATAATGCAGCCATTTTCTTGGATCCTGGCGCTATGCAAGAGCGGCCGTGTTTAATTACGAGTACCCGCTCCCACTCCTCGACGCAGAAACCATGATATTACGCCCAATGAATGGACACATTCCCTTGTTTACCGTGATGGTGCATTTCCAAAGTGCACGAGAGCCTTGCCTGATAGGCTCTAGACTAACGGGTGGGAAGCGCAAAGATTCACGAAATACTTTTGGAACGGGCGGGGAGAAAGTGCATACATGGTTGGCGTAATGCATCGTAATATTATCAACAGCCCGCAATCCTTCAGATAGCGTAGACTGTTTTGTTCTTTCAAGATCTCCCAGGGATTTTCATCCTTACTGCAAGCAGGGAGGTCCGTATCTTTGGGGGGTGGTTCTTGTAGCTGACGCTGGGGATGTTTGTACCGTACAGTACAGTACAGTTACCGTAGTTTGCCGGGGCAGGCCCCTGACGAAATGCCCCGCTTTACTGTAGCTAACCCACTGGCCAATACACTACCGTATTCATTCCTTGGGCGTGTTCTCATCAGCAGTGCGTGTAACCGGTGATATATACAAGGTTTCTTGACCCAAGGGTTCCGGTCCCGGGTATGATGACCGAAGCCATAGATTTCCCGTCTCTCAGAAATACCGCCGTCTATCATAAGAGAGCGATGACCAGGCCCTTACGGCCCGGTATCTATCGGTAACTACAACTGGACGCGTACCGTATACGCCTCTGCAGTCCCTAATATGTCACTTCTCGGGAACCGGTAAATTCCACAGATTGATACCTACTTTACTCGTACAGTACTCCTACAAGGCTTGTACCCCCCCTTGGCACCTCTCGGATCCTGCCGTCCACCCCTTCGGGACCCCCGAGAAGGATGGGCCGGACTCCCGGGTTCAATGATTACCGGCATTCTGGCTTGAGACTGCCATGGAGACTCGGGACAGTATTACGTGTGCATAATATTGCTTATTTTATTTCACTTTTTTCTAGGCGGAGCGAGATAGCGTACCGTATAATACTGTGGCTGAAGCTGGGCGAACCTGGCTATAGCGAGTAGCTTGATGAGAAATACCGCGCTCAAACTATCAGTTCCCAACATCACCGCAATAGAGTCTTGCTTCTAGGAATTCCCCCAGTTGGCCAGAGAGCTCAAGTGCTGGTACCGGACGAGTGGTATAGGAAACGGGCGGGACTATGATAAATTTACCATGTAAAGAAATGGAAGCACGCCTCCGGTGCAATCAGTCGGATAATATGAATAGCCCTTATACCCAATAGTTCCGCCTCAGCACCTAAATAGAGGGAAAATACCGTAAACCGGTATCTGCACTGTAGAGTTTGATTCCGGGTAATAGTGTCTTGTGCCATAGGATGTTATACCGCGAAAAGCTCTGACTAATTTGTTTTCCTTACGGCCATCCGGTCTCTTTTGTGTCCCCGTCGGGCGGAGGTTAGAGAACAGCCAAGCTTGGGCGAAAGACTTCAATATGAGGCTTTGGCGGGATATGAGAGGGGTTGTACGGGGGGGGGGGGGGGTACGGATGGTGCTGAAAAGGGCCAGGTTGGATCCATGATATTCTGATCCGCAAAGCCGGGAGCCGATTGTGTATTTCAAAAGCTTAAATTGGGTAAACTCCTTGCTCATCCGAACGGGGTCCAACAACAGCTACCGTATTATAATTTAACCTCTGTTCCCCTTGGTTGCCAGTGCATGTCTTAAACGTTTGATGTCCCTTCATACACCTCTAGACGTACAGCGAGGTCCCCGAAAGTATCGTATCGTGTGAATCCCAACCCAGCGAGGCGATATCGATTTACGGGAGAGAGTTGGGAGGGATATCGCGTACCCACATACTGTAGTCTCATTTTGCACACCGCCCTCTTCCCCTCCCCCCTCTTCACAGTGCGGGTCGGGCCTCACAAACGCATACTATATACTCTCACTAGCTAGGAGGGAAACCCTTACTATGTCTTGGGACATTATTCTTCGAATAATAGCGTAGGTTTTCGTATCGTAAGCAACCCTGCCGCCCCGGAATTGATTCCTGTAAGGTGCGATACCGGAAAACGGTTTCCGGCACTATAAATTTGATGTGGAGTAATGGTGACCCCTTGCACTAGTGGTTTATGCGGCGGAAAGTGCTGATTAACTGAGGCTCCTTACAACATGGCTTTTAATGGCCAACGCGCAGATATCAGAGGATGGTTAGACGAAAAAATTAGGGATGGGACTTTGGTAGCATATGGGGGGCTGTGCGCAGGAGGACTCCATCGAGGTGAGGCTAGGTTGGATGCACAACGTTCCTATCGGCGATTCCGGGGGTTATTTGTGTTTAGAAAGCCAAGTTGGGTTGGGTTTCCTTTATCTCTATGGACCATGTTTAAACCCCCCCCCCTCTCTCTTGCATCTCCTTTGAGATCGGATGGTGTATGGTTTTCTTAAAATAAAAACGGCCCAGCTGATGGGGTCCAGCCGTTACAAACTGGCAGTGTGTATCTCTTAGTGTGTATCGATCGGCATTATGAATAATTATGCTGTGATGCTTTGAGTTAGATGACATGTGTGTTTTCTGATTTATCCATTCGTAAGGCTTGATTTACTTATATATACTGATATTCCAAGCTAGCCGATTTCTACTGCTGAAGGGTGCCTGTGCATCGCAGCGCAAGCACAGCAGGATAACTAAGCGCCGAACGAGGCTGGTCATTTCCTGTTACTGATGTGGTAGGAGCAAGCTGGGTATTGTGACAGATTCGGGGACTGATCGGACGGCACAGCTCGGCACTCGGGTACCGGTACGGTATCCTCTTCCAACGCCCGACCATCGCAACTTCATCCCTTCTATAACCCCCCTCTTCCACTCTCCACTATCCCACTCTCCCTCCGCTCCATCCCACATGACGTAAGGTTAAGCCAGATGTGCCCCTACGACTGCAGCACCCTCCTCAGTGCAAGACACCTCCACTACTCGTGTCTCCGCGCCAAGAATTGGAGCCCGTTTTGGAATAGCGACAGTGGACACATAAAAGGTCTAGCGTTCGAGCTGTTCGAAACACTAGAGTGTATGAAAAGTACCAGTACTGGTAATGGTGATGTATTAGAGTATAGGAAAATGATACAACACCAGAGAGTTGAACAGAATCTGCTGCGAAATACAATGGATTCGGTGCGGTTCTCCTTGCAAGGCAAGCATACTCAGCCATGCATGCCTGGCTACGAATTTGGCCGTATCAAACAGCCCGAGGGATAACATACCATCAATATTCTCCATAATATTATTGTAATTTAACTTCTTTCACCAGAGATTTGCTCATCGAAGCGGTATCATAAGCCTTGGACCCTTGCCGTCGGACGGCATTTCGTTTCGAAAAGAAATTACCCCCAGGTCACCGGAAAGCCGCCGTGGATCAAGGTAAATGTAGCAGGCTCCTGCAGCACAGAACTGGGCCGGGCCGTGCTGTACAAGAGATACATACGAGTGCTGTAGTGTACAATGCCCGGAAGTCCCGATAGATATGACGCATCAAAAAGCGCAAACCTTCACTGAACACGGTACGACAGTAAGTTGGGGGAACAGCTCTTTTCCAGCTTGCACCGACACCACCGAGAACTACGCTGCGATGCGCTAGGTTAGGTGAACATGTGTTTTTCGATTGACTCATTCATACTGCTTGATGCATTCGTCCTAGTACCAGTACAGTACATATACTGATACCACTGAAGACACTCTAGGGTCTTTGTTCATCGTAGTGCAAGACCCGTGCCTCAATAAAGGGCAGCGTTCAGGGATGTATGGCATTTCCTACTCAAGCGGGGTGCAGGTGAACTACCGGTACAGTACCAGTGCCAGCATTATTGGCACAAATTCTGAAGGATTAATCGGACTATCCCAAGGTGTCCAAGAGGCTCCATAAAAACCCCTGCTTTTATTCAGCCTCGGGGAATTCCAGAAGTCCACTAACTCCATCACCCGCCATCTACCATATCAAAAGTATCAAAAAAACAGAAAACTTCGCAACTATTCAGTAACAATCTTAGCTCTTTCTACACGACCAAGATCAGCATTACCACTACCGACGACCGACCAAATATTCTCGCGCGGCTATCCCCACTAGATCCCAGGTTGCGGCACGATGCGATGGACCGCAGTCTGGAGGAAGACATTCTGAAGAAATTTCCGAGGACACCCCCCAGAAGCACGTAGAAGCAAGAACATTGGTGAAGCACCGGTACCTCAAGATACCCACTAATACATAAATATTTAAACTCCTGCTAGTCTCGTTGAATACCGATAATACCGATGCTACCCTGGAAGAAAAAAGGTACCCAAATCAGGTGACAAAAGCTAAAGGCAACGGCCCATGGCTTGGGATCGAAGGGTCGGATAAAGGGACAGGATGGATGAACTGTGGTACGCCGTAGCAGTCGAAATGGGACCGACTGACCTCAATACAGACAATGTTCCTTCAATAGGGACATTGGGAGTCTACCTCTTCTCGTATGGACACGACTGCGTGGTGAAAACGTTGCTTGACGGTCACGCGGAGGTGCTAGTGCCACTACAGCCCTAGCGGCTTCCCGTCCGACCGAAATCTCCGTCATATCATAGTCACCGTATGGATATTTTCTTGTCGCAAAACCCCTTTGCTCATTTTTTACTGTTCATTCATTTTTCCCTATCAGACAATCACTTTTTTCCTCTCCATCTCTCCGAAGTGTAGATATAAGGGCTATTCAGATAGGGAGGAGAAAATATAAAGCCCAAGCACTCCTACCACCCGTGAAACAAGTTGTAGGAGCTAACTTAGCTGTATACCGAGGTATAGGGTGGTGACTAGCCACTACCTAGGATACGCCCAACGAAGACCATACTTTCACCAGAGCCCTCCAGGCGCGAACTCACAGATTAAGCCAGGAAACCGCCCACACCCCCCAAACCCATTCACAAAAGAAAATCCATCCAGTAAGGAGTCTCGTGAATGAGATATCAAACCCGAATGCTAATTAAACCAGAAAAAAATCCCTCCATGAACTAAACCTTCCATGCATGGTCTTGGATGCGGATCCCCCGCATACCGCACGATTTCAGAGAACATTGTAGTACCCAGCCTACTCGAGTATGCCAGTCCAAGCCCTTCTCCAGCCTGGTTGGACTCCCGTACACTCGAGTACGCTGCGAAGCTCGCTACTCCGAACGGGGCCCAACATCCGTTATTCTACTCTACAGCCCTCCCTGCTTCTTTTTGGCTCGACTGCCCGATATCCCTACATGCAGCCTCAAGTGCATGGCAAACCATTCGAGTTTACGTGGTATTCCACCCCAGCCTACCAAAAGTGATCGAGCGGGCCCACGGTGTGTTACGCGATATCGACCTACGATCAGGTTGAGAGGAATATCCCGTACCCCCTTCGCCTTCTTTTTCCCGCCACAATTTTTATTTTATTTTCCCTTCTTAGGGAACCCCCTCCGATCCTCAGGTTTGGCTCCACAAACCCCCTTAACGAGGCAGAGAAAGCATTGCAGTGTCCTAGCTCACTAGTGTCCGGACGATAATGGTACCGATTAAGCAAGGAACAAGACCTAAAAAGGGGATTCTCGTACCACCGTACAAAATTCAGTGCCGGGAAAGGTCCCTCTTTCCATAAGATCCATGCTGTAAATAACTAGAAATCACTAATAATTAGGCTTCCCCATAACCAGCCGATTTTAGATGGCCAACCTTCAGGGATTAGAGTGTGCTTAGGCAAACTAATTCAAGATACGGCCCCGGGAGCATACGAGGATGAAAAAAGCCGAGCTGGGTCCGCGATGCGGGGTACTAACTGTGTATCCAAAAACCTAAATTGGGGTGCTCTCCCCACACCCCACACGCAAATCCTCTTCCTCTTAGATCTCCTCTCAGATCTAATGTGCTATTTATTTATTTTTTGTACCAGCCCGGCTAACCGCGTCTGTAAGTTTGCGGAAAGCTCTCGCACAATTTCACACTACTTACTATATATCCTACAGCACGCTGCCTAAACCTACCGTTCATGATGTGGAAATGCAGAGGAAGGAAAGTATGAAACAGAACGCTTGAATTTCCAATTTGGCCGAGCCCATATGACCAACACATCATAGTACTCGAGTTTTTAGCAGTCATTCGTTTTCCAATGATCTGTCCAATGCCAAGAAGATAGACAACTTATCACAGACCCAGTCGGGCAGGCCGGTGGGGGAAAACTCTCATCTCGGCTCTCGCCGAATGTGCGCTAAGCTGGTAAGATAACTAGAGCAAGAATCCAGAGAAGCAATCATTCCCGACGGTTCGAGCTTCCCTCAACTCCACATCGAGTGATACCATGTGATACCACCCTCGCAGATATCATAGGTTGAAACAACCTATGATATGAAGGATGTTTCTCGGTAAGACCCCTAGAAAAAGGCATGGCAGAAACCACACCAAGACAAACCGAATTGTGGTAGAGCTTAGGACGTGCCGCGGTGGATGGCTTCATTCTCGATCCTATCATATCATACATAAATTTAATATATTATCATAGATCCACAAATCCCACAAAGATCTCAGGCAGAACTCTGGAAAATCCGGAGTCAACAAATCCCCCCCCCTAATCTAGAATTCCAGTCTGATTTCCCAACTTTTCGAGGAGAAGTACAGCATTCTATATGACGCGGTGGGGATACCACACTCCGTTCCGGAAGGAAGGGAACGCATAATTATCATACCGCCTATGCATCCTATCCTGCCCCGCTGCATGGCTAGCACGAAATTACGGAGTAAACCCAACTCAACCAAAGAAATCACTCCCTTCCTAATCAGGTTCCAGAATATAACTTAGTAGTAGTAGCGAGCGAACAAGCTCTCCAATTCCAATCCCGTTGGTGCGATATCCTAACTCTCTTCGAGGAAAACCTGGCCCGGAAGGGCGGTATCCAGGACCCGACGACGCATTCTCACGATCACACTTCTCTCTTCTCTTCCAGGGAAACTGGGGGACGACGTTTTCAATCCATCCGTCCAGCAAGCATGGGCTAGTCTATTTTCTGCCGTCCGGCGGGAGGGGAAGAGCGAGAGGTGCATGATCATATCCCCGTCTTCAATCACGTTACCGCAAAAGATATATATCACGGATAAATAAAAATAAAACATTACGAGTAGAATAGCGCCGTACTGCCGCTACAAAAACGGGACAAAAGAAATATCCTTAGTGCTCGAGTATAATACAACCAAACGTCACCAGGTCGGTTGGTTGGTCGGTCCTTCCTTCCATCCAGGAACCGCGAGGATGAAAGCACTCAACAACACACACTCTCTCTCCCCAAAAGTCAAACATACGCACACACACACCCGAGTCCATACGGTATCATAAACCAAACTCGTGATACGGTACCCCACGACAAAACATCCAAGTTAAACAATCACAAAAAAGAGTATGATATTTACTGATTTAACAATTTATTTATTTAAAAAAAAAATCGTCTTGAACCACCATTCACTAAAAAAGAATACCACTCCACTCCACCCCACCAAAAATATCCAAACACACCCTCCCCCCCCTTCCCCACACAAAAAAAAAAACATTCCCCCCCCAGCCATTCCCTAATCCTTACCACTTCCTGGGTCCGGGGACATGCGCGTCCTAAAGGCCTTGCTGGGAATGCCTCCCTAGTTTTTGACTGCAGTGCCTGGCCCCACCCGATCGTTTATATCGCACATTAACTATCGCCCCCCTGCGCACACGATTCTTCGAAAGTGTTTTTGTACAGTAGTAGGGCAGAGGGGAGGACGGGGGAGGACGGGGGAGGACGGGTTGTGATTCTTGCTGGGGGGTGATGGGTAGGTAGGTTTTACGACTGCTGCATCCGAGTATAATGATGCCCCTAGTATCGGGGTGTCTGACCTGGCTAGGTTGGTCGAATGAATGGAACCGCAGTGCACGACACGGCTGCTCTAGCCAAGCAAGCACAGTAGCCCGGGAACAAGAAAGTTAGAGAAATCGCTTTGGTCTATTCAGCAACCCTATCAAACTACTATCCACCCCAAACAGAACAGAAGCCGCGGGAAAAAGATCACCGAAATCAACACATTGAGATGTGGCAGAATCGAGCTGCCAACTATACCCTCATTAGGCACACTGCCACAGCCTTTCCACCCCCAGAAACTCAAACTTACATATCAGGTAAATGACCCACCGAGTGACATCTCATGAAACCTAATTCTTCATCCACAACTACAATCAGCACACCAATTTTTGAAGCGCCCAAAGATGTGATATCACGCCAACGTCAACAAGAATTAGCAAAAAAACATTGCACCGATAAAACAGACAAAGTGCCGTAGCCATCATCAGCATCATAATGCTTTATCATTTCATATCCCATTCAATCGCCCAACCTTCCTTTCACAAACTATCCAGTCATTCGTCAGCCCAACCCAACCCCCAACTCGTCCCGGATGACACCAGAAAAAAAGAAATCAACAAAACGAAACTTCTCCACCGTGAAAGAAACAATCAGCCAGTTATACAAGGACTAAAACAAAGTAAACATGCAACAACCTCACCCCCGACAGAAATCAGAAAAAAGTAAAAAGTAGCAAAAAAATGTAGCAACGGTAATATGTATCAGAATAGAAACCTCCGCCACAGACCAGACAAGAGAGAAAAACTACTGTAACAGTGGATCTCTATAATGCTTCTGCATGTTCGCCTTGCGGTTGACACCCCACTCCTGCCTTCTGCGTCCACGATTCTCAACATCTCTAGAACGCTTTTCCTGCTCGTGGACTTCGCGCTTCTTAGCCAAAGAGACGCCAAGCATGCCCTGGCCACCGTTCGCACGGATAATAGCGTTTCTGCGGCGCCCTTCCCGAGCATCGACAATGACACCGCCCTCCTCATCATCGTCATCAGAGACTACTTCCGTACCATCAGAGTGAGGATACTGTGTGTCAGCGATGCGACGGACCTCGCGAGTTTGAAGAGGATGATCGCGGAGATTCTGTCTATAGTAGCGGGCGAGGGAACGGTGACCAACGGAGCGTCCAGAGGGAAGATGCAACTCGTAGTCGTCATGGTAGACCGCATGGGAATGTGCATGGGAGTGAGCATGTGAATGCCAGCCGTCGGTCATGTGGTGTCTAGCTTCCGAGTGTTTCTTGTGGTGATGGCCCTTAAGGTCGAGAGGGACAGCACAAAGGTCTTGGGAATCCAGAGAACTAGCACTAGAATCGGTCTCCCATCCTTCGCCATCATCCGCTCCTTCCCAACCTTCATCTTCCAGTCCACCTTCCTTCCGGATGAGAACTGGAGCCTTCAGTCCGCGTTTACTAGGTTCTCCGGTGGCCTCGTCACCCGAGACGTCACTATACGTGGACGTGAAGTCATAGAACTGACCCAACTCGATTTGCTGTGATTCTGTTTCGAAGCCGAGCATGATGTGGCCCTTATCTCTCATATGTGTTCTTATTCCCTCGAGACCCCCCTTAGTCTTATTGCAATACAGACACTGATTTCCGAGCACGAGTTTCTGACCAAGATACTGGATCAGGCCTTCCATATCGGCAAGGAAACTCTGCTCCGGAATAAATAGGCCATGCGCCTTAGTCATGTGTGACACATTAAGCAGCAACGACGGGGACACGTATGTGCAAAATAAGCACGCCTCAATCGACAACTGTGGTAAATCCTCCAACTTTTCGGTAGCGGCCTTAGGTGCATCTCCATTTGAGGGCAAGGTGACGGTTTTCGTCGAAGATCCAGAAGATCCATTCCCAGCCCCCTCGGCAACCCTCAAGGTTTGTATCATCCCCGCGAACTCCGCGTCAGAAATCACCTTTTCCTGTTCCTTATCCTTCTCCGACACCTCAACCGGCTCCCCAAGCGAAAACGTGCTGCTGATAACACTGCCGGTTTCGTCCTTCTCGTTGACTCGGGATCCCCCGTTGCCTCCACCTGCCCGGAGAGCGCTCAAGTCCAAGTTTGTAACGTTCTGTCGATGCCGCTGGGATCCCACGTGGTTCGCGTAAGCATTTTCAGAATAATACGTCTTATTACATGCCTTACAGATCTTCTCGAAAGAAGCGCGTTCCCGTTCCAGTCGTGTCGAAGCCTGAGCCGTCAGGACTTTTTCGGCGAACGTTTCGGAGGAGAGTGGCGGAAGAACAGCAATCTTTCGCTTCAAATTGTACTGGCTATGTCACGGTTTAGCTAATTGATACTCTCACGCACAAAACTCGCCACCAAAAGAGTATACATACTGCCAGTCGGTATGGTAGTGAATGCGCTGCTGATCATGATTGCGAAAAGCGACTTGACATGTATTACAGGTGAAGGGATGCGTCTGCGATATGGGAGCGCTCTGCACGCTTGGAGCTGCAGCTGGTAGAACGGACGTCATGACACCCTCCCCCTTTTTTTTCTTTAAGATGCGAGTGTTTTATGAATGTTTTCCAGAAGTGGTGGGGAGGCGAGGGGTAAATATTCCGCTGGGAGGGGTAAATGCAGGGGTTTGTTTGCTGAGCTGCAGACGGAGTGTGACTATTCTTTTCAGACGGCTGGCCCTTAGTACTTGATCGAGAGGAAGACTGATGATAAGAGGGGAGAGGTGAGAAAGAGCGGTGTAGGGTCTGCTCATAAAGGGCTGAGCAGAACAGAAAGGGAAGGCGATAGCGTGAGAAAAAGAAGGAAGGAGAAAATAACACGGGCACGAAAAAATTATTGTGGATGTCAGCAGCGAGTTTGCCCCCTTCAGGGAGCCGCGATCTGAAACCGACAAATTCACACCAACGAATAAACGCCTGACCAACAGCCCCAGACCAGCCAAGGCATAAGTCAAGCGAGACGAGAGGGAAGAAAAGAAGAAAAAAAAAAGTTACATCTCACCAACCACAAAACTATGCTGACAGTGAATCACATCGAAGACTCAAACAACAATGAAGAAAGGGCTAAGATCAAGAAAAACTTACCAGATTTCCGGTTTCTTTAGCAACTGTGACAAATACGATATCCGTGACGTGAGCGCGTGGGGAGAAGAGGGGTGGAGTTGTAAGCAGCGCAGCGGGTATGAAAGGAAAGAAGGATGAATGTGAGAACAGACGCAGCTGGCACCAAAGCCAGATGGAAAGAGAAAAAGCAAAAAAGAAAAGAAAGGAAAAGCAGCAAGTGGGGAAAAACAGAAGCTTCTGTGAAAGGCGGCTCTTCGCTATTTATTAGACTAAGGTGAACGGACGGGAATATTCTCCGCTGTATCTTAACAAACGGTTGCCACCGCTCTTCGGTACAGCGCCGGGAGTGAAGGGGAAAGGGTACCGGTACAGTACTGTACTTGCAAAAATTGTATCACGTCCTGTGACTTGGAACTTCGTTCCTTTTAACCTCCCCCGACTCAAAGCCAAAGTTACTTTTTCCCCACTAAGCCGGTCAAGAACTCCTCGAATGAAAGAAATTGTGCTTCCGGAAGAGGGCAGAGTGGGCTAAACAAATATAGCAGCAGTAGCGAGGGGGAGAGTGAGAGGTGGAAAGAAAATGGACAAGCCTTCACACGCTAAATTATTCCGATGATGATGTTGACAAGGGTTACAACATCCGTGCGTTCGCTATCTTCGGCTCTGGGGAAAATAAGAATCAGAGCCGATATGACACGCTGGCTTTCGATGAGCTGAAGAGGCAAAAAAAAAAAAGCCGGTGTTCCAAGAGCTGAAGGGAACTCAAGTGAAGTGAGATGAAGGGACAAGGGGAGGGGAGGGGAGGGGAGCGAGGGGAGGGTGACGGCGATGATAGTGATGAAGAAGAGAAAAGGAGTGCCTTTTATCACCCTTGATCTCTCGATACCTGAGAATACCCAGACCGCATGCAATTCAGGGGCCCGGAGTAGAAAATGGAGGCCTATCCTACCGCTCCGCTTTGGAAACCAGTGCAGGGCTGCTGCTGCTGTCGTCTTTTGTGGGGATGCGAGCCTAATTTCTGTGCTTGTATCATACTGTACTTGTATGAATCCCTATAATTCCATTGCATGATCCACTTCCTCCTACCCTACTCCTCTCCGTGGAACTGACCGCCGTTACCTACCGTCCGGTGCCGGTATTATACAAGTCTAGGAATCCAGTCAGTCAACCAGGGGCCTCGCCTCTTCTTTACTGTCCACCGTACCGTACCGTACTCGTACTGTACCAGTACTTCGCATTCACGATTTTATCTCGGCGTCGGCCGCCGACGCTGCCGCCTCACTGGAGCACAGGACAGCGCAGCACGGTCCTCGCAAGGACTTGCAACAGTAATCAAGACAAAACGGCATATCAATCCCTCATCCAATGGACCAGGCTTGCCGTCTGCCGTACCGTACTATCCTCCGCCCTCCCGCCTCGCTCCATGCGACACGGCTGATTAAGGCCTATACGGTACCTCAATGTACTTGTTGTACCATACCGCGTTATAGCACGATCCCCGGCTGCAAAAAACACAAGGACAAGGACAGACTGCATGCAAACTTATAATCAATCATTCGTGCTCATAGCGTTGCACAGGTACAAGCAACAGCAGCACATATCACAAACATTGCTCGATTCGAGGAATCATAGATAATTTAGCTGGCTAATATGCAGCGGTAGGGTTGCTGCTGCCGCTGCCAACAGGTTTCCTCCCACCGCCTACGGTATGCAGGGAGAGATTCCTGGGGAATTCTATGGTGTTCAATCCCGGTCTCCTCTTCGTGGTCCTGGCTTAACATTTATGCCTGGTGTTCAATGCAGCACAAACTTCCTTACCGTACTCATCGGCAACCCAGTTGTCGAGAAAATGCCGCACCCAAACTTGCACCCATCCATTATTACGCTATAGCCTTTTGTGGCATTATTACTCCCGCTCCTCCTTGAGCCCCGGCGAACCTCATCCGCGAGATCCCAACATCTGCCAACATATTCCCTGGTAGGGTAAATCCCATAAGCACTGCTCTCCCCGTACTCGAGTACCCATCCCCTCCCGAAACATCCAATCCCGAGCGCAGCCCCAGACTTTAGCAACACCATACGACCGACGATATCCTTGCGTCCATCCAGAAATACTGCACACCGGTGCGAGCACGTATGGGGTATCCGTAGTCGAGCATGTAGTCCCCTCTATTTTTCCCACGCATTGCGTTGGGCTAGATACCAGGCTCACACTACCGTAGTCTATTGCCCCGTCCGGGGAAGGCGATAAAAGGTGGACAACGAAGGGTATCTCAGCCCAGCCAGTATCAAATCCCGCATCCCACATGCCATCGATACTGGCGCAAGGGAAGGACATTTTGTGAGCTGGAATGGCTCCCTTGCTTCCAAGCGCGACTGCCCGTAGAGAAGAGGCCCCCTCCGCAAATCGAGGGTAATATCCCTAGCTAAGCTTTTTTCAGACCGAACTGGGCCAACACACGGAACGGGTGCACAACTCCGTCCCCCAAAACTGCACTGTATCACAAGGTTCCAGAAATGCACATGCCAGCTACCATATTGAGATTATGGTGGTCAATTCCCTTGATCCCGATTTCCGCAGCCAAATCACAATACAGTAACAAGAAAGCTGGGACTACTCTCGCCGATATGGCTCCCTCCCTTTCTCCTATGCCCAAAATTAGACCCCCCCTCTCCTCCCCCGCCATGCGCTCTTCAGAGCGCATCAAACCAAGCTTTTTTCTACCCGACAATTAAACGATATTGCGCCGTCCCCAATTCCCAGAAAAAAGCAAATATCCCCTGCCGATACCCGAAGGTAAGCGTGCGCGCGCCCTGGATTTCTGACAGTCTTGAAATTGAACCGTAATCGCAATTTCTCCAAAGCACTGGTTGCTGGTAGAGCCGTCAGTCCTGGTAATTTGGTTCAGGCCCCGGGCGACGGGAAACAGCGCCCGACACGATCATAATACAAGTTTAGACAACTTTGTTCCACCACCCATATGTACGAGCGCGGTATCCAAAAGTCTCAGTAGTAACCGGTATCTCTTCCGCCGGGATTCTCGCAAGCAGAGCCGTGCTGCTACGCCCGACAGATACAACCACACGTTAGCAATACTGGAATGGATCGGCACTTGAAATGTGGAGTTTGTGGCACCTGGACTTGTTCAGGCCGTGATCAACCCTCCAGTTGCCCGTTGCATACAATATATTCCCTCAGCGCTTCAAGAGAAACATCGATGCACGGGATGAATGAATCCGCGGCTCGAAGCTTGTCGTGTAACACCTGTGGCACCCCAACGCGCAGCTCTTGGAAAGCTTGTTTCACTACCGTAGTTAATCCCACGCAATACCCACGTTCTCCTTCTGGTGTCCAGTTGTCGATTCCCATAGGTTCCTAGCGCAACTGATGATCGAGTGCGATATCACTACCCCACGTCCCAGATATAATTTGGCAGCAAATCTCTGGATAAAGAGCGTATGGGAGAGTATCCGCAACTACAACGTAGCCGCCAAGGTTCACCACGACTCACTCGAAGACGTGCTTACTCGGAGCCAGGGCATGTAACCGATTATTCCTTCGGGAATGTACACCCAGCCAGCCGATTCTGTGCATGACCATATCCCAGGGGACACGAGGAAGGGAAGGTGTAGTGATGTGAAAAAGGATTTTCAACAATTACAGAGCTCGTGACTCAGGCCCTCATCAGCATGCCGCTTAAAATCCGATGGCTTTCGCGGAATAACTGCAGTGTGGTGGCAATAGGAGATAGATAAGGTCATTAACGTACCTTGTGAGGGGTCCCTCGATCTCGGCCACGTACCGTATAGCGGAAAAAGAGGGGTATAATTGACCTCCCTCTAAAATTATTCCCTCCTTTGCCCTACCAGTGCCAGGACCACTTTGATCATAGCACCCTCCCTTTTTAAAATGAAAAGAGCAGTCGTCCCTCCACTCCTGCCAATACATTCCATTTCTAGCTAATCTTCCCTCATTAACCATACCGGTACGAAAACTGACCTAAATTCCCCGAAGCCCGGGGAACGAATTATACATCAAATCCCAAAGCTGTAGACACTTTTGTACCGCAAGGACCCGCAACCCTTGACCGACCTGCAAGTCCCATATGATGAGAACGTGGGAGACATCAAGAGAACGCACACTGCCGAAAACTGATAGCCACCCTCACTTCCCTCACACAAAATTATCACCCCATATTAGAGAGAAAGTCTAGGACCTCTATGTAGCACAATAAGGGAACGCGGCAGCTCGACTGTCCAAGGATACCGGAGGGTCTTGTTTTTGGCTAGTTTTTTCTTTTTCTTCCTGCTCCCCAAAAAGCCTGCAGACATGCGTCTCCCGGAAGAAGCTCTCGGATCCTGACAGCGGAAACCGCATCCATCCCATGGAAGGTCTGCCTTTGCACTGGCCAGAGAAAATGGGGAGTTTAGCCCTTTTAATCTTAAAGTTAGCCGAAGCAAAGGAGCTTGCTGTAATGAATCTGCGAAGGTGGAGAGGACGGAGGATGCTGTCTATACCGTAGTCCAATATATAATTGAGCTCTCGCAGAAAATTTTGCCCCATGGGCATACCCTCGTGAATCCCCAAATAACTTATACCAACATCCAGACCTGGGGACTTGGGTAAAGAATCAAAAGGTTTGCCCAGGCGAGAAGTCTAACCCCTTCCCGAGTTGTTATTCACTCAGCACCGGAGTCCCCTACCCCTCCCCTTAACAAATCATTCCGGTCAAACCAATCTTCTATCCCTACTGTAGTGATGGTGCCTGCCGAATTTCCCTACACCTCAACAAATACCGATAGTCTAGCGGCAACCCGATGTACGAACTGGTGCCAACACCGTGGGTAGTCTTGCTGTTTCCCAATTATTATAGGACACCTCAGACCCGCCCTGAAGCTCAGAAGCAGGCCACCATCACATCCAGGGCATCAACTACCGAGAACCCAGTGAATCAAGGAAAACCAGAACGCCTCCAACGGCCTACTTTTCACCCCTCTTGGGCTTCCGTTGCTCCGCCACTGTATACCAGGGCAGTCAACACGAACCTCTTGGAGTATCGGCTCAACACTAAGACTACTAATCAGTATCCATCAAACGCAATGGAATCCTCCACCACTGCAGGGATAATATACTCCTGGCACTGTCAAGTTATTAGAGAGAACAAGAATTAACATTAAGCTTTCACCAACCCCAGAGCCAACCCCAGACCCCTAACAAGCCGGGGACCTGGGCAGGGGCAAATCCCCAACCGCCCAGTCTTCTCCGCACCCCTACCAGCATGAAGCGGCCCCCCCGCAGGGGTTTGGCAGACGGTGAATTGGCTCTCGAAAGGGCACGGTGGCGGGAAGCCGGCGACGAAACGTGAAAAATGGCAGCCTCGGTGATGTCAAGGAGTTGGGGGAGGCAGACCCAAAGTAAGCTTATTCGGAGAAACGCACAACGAAGCAAACAAACGCAACACCCTCGAGCAAACAAAGGGTACGCGTAACCCCTCCAAGCCTGTCATGGAACGAATGATAACTTGTGACTAACTCGTGCAAGAAAAAAAGAAAAAGGTGATTGTTTGGGAGACATCGAGATGCTGTGGACTTACGCCACATAAAGCGAGCCTTTGTGGAGGGGGTTAGCTGGTTCGCTTCCGCATTGGTTGTCCCCCCCTGTGGATACTCCTAGTACCCTGCACCAGCAGATCTAATCTGTACGGGTCTACCTTAACCTTGGGCCGTCCCATTGCATCCTAAAGCATTACGATCAGTACTCGAGTATCTCGTGAGGGTTGGAAAGGTTGCCAAGAAGCCAACGCCAACCAAGCGCACAAAAAGAGTAGGAAGCAGTGAAGATCGGGAAAAAAAAGTAGGAATGCATACGTAGTCCACAACGTAAACATTCCTACCACAAGCACAACCGCACAAGAAACACACGACCCGGGAATTCTGACCCTGCTTTCCATCTAATACGGTGGGGATACCCTGAACTCTCTGCCAGATATCATATACAGAACACATATAGTAAATTTACCAACCTCACAAAAGTTCCATACAGCCCGACCGAGCAGACAGCGGCAACAAAGAACAGCGACCGAGCCGTGATTCAAGCAAAAGCTCAAGCTGCACGAGGGGTAGGTTTCCCCACCGTACTAGTACAGCACAGTACAGTACACAATCCAACAGGGTATATCCCACAATCACATCTTCCGGAATGCGAATGGTGAATTCAGCGGTGCGCGGTAGCAAGCTTCTCTCTCTCTCTCTCTCTCTCTCTCTCCAAACCAACCCCCCGGACCCCCCAAAGGAAGAAAAGAAAAAAGGGGGGGGAGAAAAAAACTATGATGGGTCCCTACTAGGCCAACGTCGAAAATCCCCCAAGTATCATACTGTATCATATCACAGCTGCATAATATTATCCGCGTCGTGGTTGACTTATCCCTCAACCAATCTGCGGAACCATCCAATCCCTTCCTTCCTTCCCCATAGTTGAATCTACGACTCGCCAAAAGATTGGGATGACAATAATGGTTTTAGAGAGAGGGCAGAACTTTTACGGGCTCGTGGGACCTTCGCTTGGTGATGGGTAGGCCTCAGACTAGCCGCAGGATATTACGTGGATGAAATGACGGAATCGGGAGTTTTGGGGCTAATCTCGGCGGGATCAGCACGTCACACCCCCGCCCACCAACCAACCACAGTCCGACGTGTACCCGAGTGAGAAGTTGTGCACTGTGATAAGTATAATTCCCCTTGTGTTCCTGACAGCCCCAACATAGGACGCATATCACACAAGCTAACACGTTTATTCTATTTCATCTTTCACCGAGTAGCCCACCGATTATGTATATACATTGCAGAATCTAACCTAGACCCCCCTCCAAAGCTAGGAGATCCACGGTCCAAGGTATCAGAAGCTATATGCTATTGCGTCCGCCGCTCATTAACCACCTTTCTTCGCACACATTCCCCCGGCGGCACATTACTGCAACCAACTCAGCCAAACACCCAACCCTCCTCGCCCCCAAAGTCTAACGAGCGTAAGCCCAAAAACGGTGATGATGACGACGCAAAATGAACAAACCAAAGACCCCAGCCCATTTTATACAGGAAAACGCTCTGTTCACACAAGCGATCAAAGAATCAAAGGAAAAAGTTTTGACTAAAAAATTTGCCATCTTGGCTATTTTCCCTATCCCGCAAACAAACTAATAAAATAAAACAGGGTAAAAGTAAAACGAAGATTCTCGCCAGGGTATAAACGTTGCTAACATGTACGCATCTCCCATCCTTGGCAAAGCGAGCGATAACTATTTAATAAGAAGAGCAAAGAGAGAACGGGGGGAAAGAAAAAAGGGAGGGGGGGACCCGCTCAAAAAAACGCCGTACCACGCCACAAAAAAAAGACACTCTTTTTGGAAACACTCGTACATTAATCGAATTCCGGCCAGCGGTCGTAAGCTGGGATATCGGGTCCTGTCCAAGATTCGCCGTAGACGTTCCTACGTGTTCCTTGGAGGAAGCCGTCGTGGGCTCTTTGAGCGACGTCGAACCAAGAATTTGGCTGTGGGTGTTTGGCCCACTAGAGGTATCGGGTTAGATGCGACGGACAGAGAACGGCAAGGGGAGGGGGGAGCAAACCTGATTGTGAATATGATAACTCCAAGCTCCTCTGAAAAAGTTTTCCAGCGTTCTGTTATTCGGCGGGTATTTATCATCCTTCAATGTATATGGCTTTCCCCCATATGTCACATCCACATCCCCCCTTTCCATAGCCAGAGCCCCAACCGAGGTAAGCTCAGCCTCTTCGGGTGAAGATAACGGCAAATCCGAGATGCGAGACCTGAGCTCTAGCTCCCTCTGATACACCCTTTCCGAAAGCGGCTCCCCATCGTAGCTCTCCCACTCATCCTTGATTGCACCCTTTGTCCCTTGAAAAGCAACACCGTAATCCTTGAAGCAGGGAACCGTGCATCTCCCTTCTCGGCCCCAATTGAACTCGCCCCAAATTGGGTCAAACAGCCCGGTCTCAAACATGGCAAACTCCTCGCTTCTCCCATCCTTCCATGCCATCCTCCCAATTATTCTCGGGTGAAAGTTCAGACCCATTCTGATTCCGCCCCTAACGAGATACGAGGATAGAGAGCTGTTTGCGTTGAGAGACATGACAGCAGTGTTGTAATCCCCAGGGTGTGAATGAACCGCCCAACGTTCGGCAAAGTTGTGATCAGGCGTCAGTAACAGCGGCCGCATGTCACGCAAAAGCATAACATCCATATCCATATAAACACCTCCATATAAATGTAAGACAACGAAACGCACGGCATCCGAGACAGCAACGGGAAGAAAAGTCATCTGGCGCTCAGTAAGCACAAGCCACTCGCTACCATCTTCCATCCGGACAACCCCGTCGGCAATGTAAACCTCCGGTTTGGGACTCCTAGTGTCACCGGAGGTTCGGCGGATGGATCCCTTGCCGGCCAAAGATTTCGTATATGCTGGATCCTCAGCGATAGCCCCCTTGGGCAAGGGAATCCTGCGGGGGAATTTCCATGCCTTAAGAACCAGATCGCCACGCTCCACAAGCGGAAGAAACTTGGCGAATAGAGGATCCTTCATCATGTCTGGCACAGCGTTCGGAAATCCATCCGACTCGAGCCAAATATGGAGCCTGCTGCACGGAATATTTTGAGTATACAGATAAGCCTTGACGAAAAGCTCCACCCGCCACGTAGCCGGACCAGTCCAGTACGTATGATAGAGCTGAACGGGGCCAGGGCAATCCCCAATATGGTGTGTGGATGGGGAGGCAGCATCCTCAATCGATTTGTAGCTCGGGTCGGCGGCCGAAGGTCGGTTCTCGGGCATGAAAAAGTAGTCATCCTGGTGGTGGGTAAGGTAGTCTAAGCAATCATAAACATTCCTCATCTTCTCCAACCCATTTAAGGACCCCCGACACGCCTCAATCAATTTTGTGTAATTCGCATTCGTATCCACATCTGGCCTCTTCCCCATGAAAGCATCATTGATATTCTCAACCAACGTCGTTGGCCTCAACCGCCAATTCACACCCCCGGACAACGAGCCCCCCTTACTATTCTTCCCCGTTGATTTCTTTGGCGGACCCTTCGAAAACGGGGAGATGGTACCAGTTTGATAGACGTGCAAAACTTCGACAACGAACGTGTAGGCTAACGCCGCGATGAAGAGATTCCGGAGGAGAAGGGTGAAGCGACTGCATGATGAAGGTTTCCTGCGATCCATAGCGGGTGAAAAGGGCGAGGGGGAACTGCTGCCTCTCCAGCGGCAGGGAGAAGCAGGTTATCGACACGGGAGATACGAGGAATCCAGCGAGAGGGAATTGTTTGGCGAAAGGTTTATAGAGGCGTCGTAAGGTTTGGCCAATTCAGGGGCTCCGCGAGACACGAAGGCGGCAAAGCGATATTTGCCGCTTGTCGGAGCGTTCTTTCCCGACGAAAAATAGAGTCGGCAGCAAACTAAGGGATATGGGAAGCACCGGAAGAAAAGAAACGGAAAATAAATAGGGCGAGAAAGGGTTGAGGGCTGAGGGAAGAAGAAGAATAACGCAAAATGGGTGGATTGGTTGGTTGGGTACGGATTGAGCTGCGGTGGTGGGAGGCAGAAGCTCCGCCAGGGACACAGACAGGGTCTTCCCCAGCCGCTCAGGGAGCCAAACCCTCACAAGAGATGATTTCCTATTATCCCCGAGCACGATACCGTATAGAAGAATTGATTTTGGCCGCCCGCTGGCTCTTTTATCATAACCCCCGTGAACAGGGTCAAGCTCACATCTGCAGCGAACCTGCTTTCCTAACCTGGTCATGGACTGACTTAACGGCATCAGCAA
The DNA here is from genome assembly GCA_900010015.1 of Tuber aestivum. Taxonomy (NCBI): domain Eukaryota; kingdom Fungi; phylum Ascomycota; class Pezizomycetes; order Pezizales; family Tuberaceae; genus Tuber; species Tuber aestivum. The sequence continues at coordinate 282,097 of LN891039.1, forward strand.
TCTTTTACTCTCCAGCGGTAGAATCGGAATTGCGAGCCTGATGATGCCAAGGCTACACTCTACCCGCCAAAATCGCGAAGAATAATGGTTAAATCAGTGAAAAATCCCATCACGAGGCTGAAAATCCCAAATGCTCGCAGCGCCCAGCAAGCCACATACCAATCCCTGAGCCCCTCGTTTCTCCGGATCGAGCCATGTCATTACCCAGTTAAGGATCAACGCGCTGGTACGAGCAAACTCCAACCAGACAGACGCCACAGAAAAAAGGGAGACCTGTCCCAACGGTGAATTTCTCAATGATACAAACTTTCAGGAAGCAGGAAATGCGGGGTCCAGGAAAGTCTTCTCACGATCGGTTCTATTGATCAGCGGGTCAGAAGGCATGATTTGGATAACAGGGATTTTCTGTGAAACGGCGAGGCTAACGGTGGAGCCCAACGGCTAGGCATTCAGCCTCAGTGTTGGGCAGGCGTTTTTCGACGAAAAACTCGCATAAACGCTCTCCAATAGCGGGGCTGGATGCCTCTCTATGTTTAGGGAATATCTTCGTTTCCTGCGCCACAATATGTGCGGCTGAAACTGCTGGCGGGGGTGGTGGGAGCGGCCGGTTTCAATCCCGGTGTCATACCCCATAAATTTAAATGGGGTACCGGCTGCCGGCAGATTCATGAAAAACCCAAGTTGACCACGATACTCGAGTATAGTGTAGGCAGAGGTACCGCACCGGTATTCGCTGGTTCGGATATGATGCTGAAGCACCGCACACTGCTCGAGTACTCGAGTACAAGTGCTCCAGTAGAGAGCTTGTCGACTTAGGAACTTGATCTTGGCGCTGCTGAAGCACGGCAAGGCCCACCAATGCCAGACCATCAATAGCAGCACCGCCGTGGCCAAACGATCAATCTCCCCGTACGGGCCCAACTGACACTCCCAAGCCACCACAAGTGCTTTTCCAATGCCCTTTAACTTTCAAATCTCGAAGCTTAAGATGGCTCACCGACCCCGCGCTGGCACAAAGCTAAGACTCTAGTATCATATCTAAATAAAAAAAAGTGTACGGTACCGGCTACCTCAGGGGGTCCCCGCGACAAGATACCGGTAGCTTACGTTATTGTAAGCCCAAGGCGCACTTTCTGACCCCAGGCAACCTTCCATCACCAGACCACCAGCCACGTACTGTACTGTACAGTACTGGAGCACGGCACTGTTCAGTGCCGCGCTATGCTAACCCACCACACAATACTCGCACACACTACAAACACCAAACAACCATTAAAGCAGCCCCCCACCCAATCAGCCCCTACCGTACGTATACCAATTCGAGAGCAAGCAGAATCTGAATGAGACCCCCTTATTACCCCGTCGCACTTACCGTAGGTACGGTATGACCCCCACCAGTGCCTAATAAACGCGCCCCCGGAGACCGGAAAACCAATCCTTCCGAAATGGAAGACGGAGAAAAGAAAAAGAGCACGAGAACGAATCTTTCTTGCCGATGTTGCGACTGCGGTACGGCAAGTTATCTCTTGGTCGGTTTGTCGGTTTACCAGATGGGACAATTTATTATCCCGTTACTCCCACTACAGTACTCCTGCTCTTGCTCTTCGTTCTCGTTCATTGAGAGCAAGTCCCGAGCCGGGGGTCAATTAATCAAGCTTGAAAGAGCCCAGTTCTGGGGAGGAAGAAGGCTTATCCAGTGGGGCTCATCCGTTCCGGAAGGAGGGCTCCCGGCCGGCAGTGATTGGGTGCCGCCGCAACGGCTGCAGGGAAAGAGAGAGTTAGTGTCAGACGTCATGGTCGGGTTAGCCAGACGCATGTCTTGCAGATAGATACCCGCATCATATTTTATCACTCTTGAGATACTGGAACTGAGTCTGTGTTCGGATCTAGATGCGAGATTGACGAAAATTCGGAGTGATTGGCGGCTCGGAAAGTTTTGCACTCGCTATTTTATTGGATTGTGCTGGTGCTGCGGACGTTCAAGCACTCCCACACGGAGCATTCCCCAATATGGGGAGCGGTCCGGAGGAATGCAGATCGAGTCGGGGAGCCAAAAGAGGATTGGCATCCTCTTTTTTTTATCACAACCCTACCGCCTCATGACACGTGCGCCATGGTATGCCAAAGGTCTACAGGAGGTTGCATGCAGAATCATACCACTCGTTATAACTAAAAGGGGGAAAACATGGGTGTGTGTTTTGTATGGGCGCTCAGGTAAGCACATACGGCATGGTTGCCCTATGCCCTTTCAATCCCTGGTTCAGGACACAACCGCACTCCGCTATCACAAACCCCTTCAACTGGATATCTTGCTGAACCGTAGAAATCCCGTGACGGTTCCCAATTCTCATATAAAAGGATTCGCCGAACTAGAAATTTAAGGGTATAATATTCGGATTTCATGGAGAACTTGCTTGCACCCTACCCCCCACTCTTATACTACTACTGCATTCCTCCGAACCTGCTTGTGGTGAGATTAGAAGGACCATCCCTAAGAGCGAAAAGAGGAAAGAAAGGGTGTGAATACTAATTACCCGATAGCCCAGTAACATCGGGGGGGGGGGCAGTTTTCCCCGTCTTTTGTATCCTATGAGGAATGCAGAGGGGAGGGTCTCCCCCTTGTAGCATAACCTAGGATGTTCTGGGGGAAAGGAACCATAGGAGTCTCAACTGGGCTGCCCAAAATGATAGTCATTAAGTGCCGGCGGGGGCAATATATTTTGCGTTGCATGCACCAAGAACCCCCTTTCTCCGCTATCCCCCTTTATGCCGGACGAAATACAAAGTCCTAACCATCTGGAATAGTGGAGGGGGGACTGTTCTTCTTTCCCGGGGCGAGCAGAATGAGCAGGAAGTCCAGATTAGAAAAGGAAGGAAGTTATAACCTCTAAGTCCATCACTCCCATGATTCCCTATTCCATACACTTTTCAACCACTGTTCATTTCGGCCTCCGTGCATAGTTCCCCACTACCCTAAAATATTGGCACAGATTTCCACATATCCAGCCCTCCACCCTGATTTGAAGCTGCTTGCTCATCGAAATTCCCTCTAATCCACACACACACCCGCCCTCTCACAGAATATCACGCATGGCAACCAGTCAATCAGATCAAGCCCGCCCCCCCAATCAACACCGCAGCTCACGGTCTAGTAGCGTGAAATAATAATAATAAAAGATGAAGAAGGGCGTGCTGATCTGCAAGAGCCATATTATAAAATACATCCCTCCCCTCCGGAAGGCCTGTGATGCTAACCATTTTTGTATCCCTTTCCCCCCTATAGTTCCGTTCATAGTGCAGGCGTTAAGGTAATACAAATCTTCAAACACTTAAGCTACTGTTTTTTAATTCGTGGTGGACGTTCCATACACTCATTATGCACCTGCGGGGGTCACTTGTCCACCCCGGGCACAGTACGAAGGGTTTGCTGGTAGGTACTCTCGATACCCCTTGGAACCGAAATAACATTCCAAAGCTTTAGAAGAGGCACAGAGTATATACAGTAGCTTGTAAACAGGACATATACAAGTTTCGTTTACCCTTCCGTTACTGAGTTGGTGGATGAGAAACAGAGTTACTCTTTCAGCGTAGGAAATACGAGATCAGGTATGATATATAGCGGAAGTGAGGGCGCCGTATTCATAGAACTCTAGGATACAATCCAGATAAAGTGGTGGGGGGATCGCAAGATGGATTACCCAAAAAGCAGCGATGGGGGTAGGGATTATTGGCTAGGTATTTACGAATATGTGGGGGGGGTTTCTCGTTCATCATGTCCTCTCGGGAATTTCCTTGACACTAGAAAAACTCGAAATAACACTAAAAAAAAGCGGGGAACAAACGATGGCAAAGAAGGAGCCAGCGAAGAACCCGGATACCCGTGGTGGTTATGGTAAGTGCGAGCATGGTACCGCCCAGACTATGGATAAAGCAGGAAGGGAATAAAACCGCCTTCTAGGCCATATAGCGATGAAACCCTGCGTGAACACTCCATCCAGATGCCACTGTGGCGGTGGTTGATATCGAGTGATACTACATGATTATATTCCTACTAAAAACATCCACAGTATTGAATCATTTTATATCTCGCGACCCTGATGGAGAACGGCTCGGGCTATGCGGTGGAGGAAAAGACCGGACGGGAAAACTTTACGAACGGAATGATCGATAACCGTGTTAGATTAGGGTAGATAGACCCGATGAAGTATCCATCATCACCCTCGTCACTGCAAACCCCGGCAAGTCTCAAAATCCAAGGAATCACTGCGATGATATCAGGAACTCTGGGGATTTATTTAGGAGGCGAAGAAGGAGGATCCATCGCCGTCCCCAAAAACAGAAAATCAAGCACTGCAGTGGGAACTAAATCCTGCGCTTTACCGGAGGTCCCCATGCAGAACTGCATAGAACTGGAAAAAAATCGAAAACCGAGTTCACAATAGTAGCCACACACCGAGCCACCATCCCGCCAGAAACAAACAAACCAGAAGCTCTCGCCGCGGTGGTATCTACCGGGAGGGCAAAGGAGCCCGGCTGGCTATTCCATGACCTTCCATTTACACGAAAAGTTTACCCGCTGCCGCCTCTATGGCTGGTCAGTCATATTGGGTAAGTTATATTCTGGTCTGCTGGAATTTATCCCATATCTGCTCACCACGCAGATTGCGAGGAAGGCAAAAAGAGAGATCTGAATTGGTTTCAGGTTGTCCTACATGGTCTGTGAGAGAAAGCAGGCTGATCCATGGGCTTTGGCTAGAGACATAGCGGATACATATAGGCTGGCCGTGACCGAGTTATTAACAGGGCACCTTGCCAAAGCCGATTTATATTTCCTAGGGATTCAAGTGTGAAGATAGTAATATCCTCGGAAAAAATACAGTGCCAACAGAGGAGGGGGAGTCTTAGTGCTCGGGTACATGGAGAAGGTGCAGGGAGGATAACAAGGCCCTCATATTGACTTAAAAACATTGACCTCAGCCTTCATTTTATACTAGGCAATTAGGCATCCTCCTCCTCCGCCAACGCTATCGGCATTTTGCCATTGAGAGTTATTATCCTCCAGCCGTACAGTAGCGAATTTTCCTGTCCTTGACAAACACCATCCCCGGTGTTGGTGTCAAGCCGGTGCTCTAAGAGAGTATCATGCCGACAGACATAGCGTAACGGAATATCAACCATGACGTGTCTAGGGGCCTTGGGGGTACCTTTCCAGAGCCCCGCTTGGTTCCCTTCTTTCACTAAATTCTCTGCGGTTGATATGCCAGCCCGCACATCTCCATCTGCCCCCACCTTCCCGTGTGCGCCCGCCCAGCTGTGTTATCGTGCATAGATTCGGCGACCTGAGTATAAACTTGCAGTTACTGTTTTTACCTTCGCTTTTTTTTTACCATAATTAGTTATAGCAATACCAGCTCCATACAATCTCAAATGGTTGAGCCGCGTCTACAAGTATGCTGTTCGAGTTGCCCCGTCTGCTAAGGTCTTAGTACTGAACCTTTTACCGTATTTTCCGCCCCTTTTCCAGAGAAGGAAAAACTAAACCACTCGAGAACAAGTACCTGTACTAGTACTAGTACAGTACTCATCACACGGTTCAATTATTTCAGATTCCAAGGTACGCATGCCCCACATTGTGCATTGACCAATTCTAGTTTCCGGTTGTCTGCGGTCAGCCCCCGTCCATCCCGTCCAGGGCAATGCCAAGACAGCCCCGCCCCGCCCAGAGACGAGACCCGTCTCGCCTTTTGTCCCCCCCCATCCCGTCCCGGATCAGCTGGACGACTGGTACGAGTAGCGCTGAGGACAGCCCGCCGCGACTCACCCACAATGGTGCCACCACCACCATTTGCCTGGCGTCCATCAAAATGCAGGGAGACCCGACGCTACCAGAGCCATAGGGGATAGAAGAGCGACTAGAACAAGGCTGCTGTACCAGTACTTGAGTACAGGTAGAGTAATCACCGAAGGTAGACGTCGGATACTTGGATCAGGACAGTTCGACCATCGATACAATGCCTCTCAGTCATCCCACTAGGTATGGAGCATTTATAGGACGAGAAAGAGCTAGTGTATTCTTCCAGGAGAATTTCGATTCAGGGGCAGACCCAAACTATAACAATTTGACGCAGGAATCTAAATTTATATATATTCCATTCGAGTCGTCAAGTAGCTGACCTGGCCAAAGGGATGGTCACTTAGCCAGGCAAATTGTTTGAAGGGTGGGATGGAGCACACCTATATCTTGTAGTGCCTAGTCCTATATGTGAATTTCGGGAACGAGTACAGTACCGGTGCTGGAATAACAACTCTAAATGCAATATGTATTCCCTCAACAGATCTGGCTGGCAAATCTCTGCTACCGGTACCCACGGCGGGCAACTGCGGTACGATAGAAGTGAGCGTACCAATCCCGCATGCTAGCCATAGCACCAGCACAGCACCACTTACAAGACCTCGGATTTGCCGACACTCCCACACCAAATCGCGACCCAAGCTATGTCACTCGGCGCTCGAGTGGCAGCGCCCTCCAGGATGCCTAGCTTCCAACGGTCCCAGCATCTAGAAATACGGCTTGCGGAACGCCGACATACGGGATTTAAACCCTAGCTTCGGATCCAGGGTGTCAGATCCTCGGGTCGTGCCATACGCTACTCGGATACGGTACAGTACAGCATGGTACGGACAACTAATTGAATTGAAAGCTAGCCCCACTACGGTAGGCCATTCCGGGACCATTCTACCTACGGTAACGCCACTGTCCAAGGCAATCGTTGTTTTCCTTGGGTGTGGTGGTGGCTTACAGCAATTTGCTTCCAATAGCATATCGGCTCTTGAAATCGTGGTCCTCGCCCCGCTCCCGTTCCCTTGCTCCTCGTGTCACAGCCAACTTTATTTCTCGCTCACCTTCCAAGCTGGGGCCTGCCGTACTTACTGGCGCCGTGTCTTGCTTAAGGTTGTTGTGCCGGGCGTCTGAAACCGGCTCTGTAGGGAACCGGAATCAACGGTCGAAATCGACTGAATAATTCAGGGAAACGAAATATAACTGCCCAAGAATTGCTCCCCTTTCAATCCTAGAATCCTGTGGACTCTGCATTATAGTTGAGGAGGTATCAAACAAGAGACACAGACTTTGTATGAACAAGGACCAAGGCGAGCAAAAATGTTTTTGGGTGTCCCTCACAATGCGGCTCAGTGTGTGGCATCCGCCAGCCGCTAAGCCACAAGGTTCTGCGGGGATGATCAAACAAGCCCCATACACCCATCACAACCCTTAGGGTTGTGATGGGCACTTAAAACTGACCGTCCTTGCTCTCGAGTAATTTTTCGCACGAAATCTGTATCTCTTGCCTAATGCCAACTTGATCGAAAGAAAAATCAGAGCCCGGGGGAAGGAAATCCCCGAGTAATTCTAAGGGAAGTTTTTCTGCTTTCGTTTGGGCACGTCCGCTGTTAATTTTTGTCCTTAATTCCAGTTTTCTGCAGGGCCGATTTCAGCCGCGCGGTGCCACCTGTCATAACCCTGGGCAACGCACCACCGGCATCTTGGGCAAGTGCCAGAATGGGAGAAATTGCTGTACCCGCCAAAATCAAAAGTCTGTCCCCGGGGTATAGCCGCCGGTGGCAACACAGCAATTACTCCGCTCTGACAGACCTGACGACAGGAGAATTGTGTTGATAGTATTGCCCATAAATAAAATATCACTGGAAAACAGGGTTACTAGTGATGTCCAGAGGTTATGAGAGGTGAGCCCTGTGAGCCCCAATTTTTACAAGCAGGGTGTGGTTCGGTCGGTTGCGCCTAGGTAAAGGTCGGGGACAGACTTTTGATTTTGGCGAGTACTCGAGCACGGCATCGGACTATCCTGCCGGAAACAAATTATGTTTCGTCCGGTCGTTTCATACAACCTGCTACTCGCCGCTCAATCCTACGAGTCTTGGGGACGGACGCATAGGAAGTATCGGTATGGTAAGCACCATCGGCCTTCCCATGTATTACAACCCCGCCAACCCCAAACCCGCCAGGAATACCCTCCCCCCCACCTCCGCAGAGGCGTCATAACCCAGCACTCGCCCACCCCGAAATCCCCTTCATAGTTCAATACGGGAGCCCCACGAAACACAGGCAGAAACACCATACCATGGCTGCCAATCCAGATTAAGTTTGCGAATGTTGTAATCGATCCTGTGCTCCTGGTGATCTTTCTGCCTCAAGACAGACAGGGATTTCAAAACAGCGCGGTGACCCTTCATTGCGGGATTATCCGAAGTCTTTGAATAGGGATAGCTTGAAATCTTTTCACCTACAGTATCACGGCCACCAGGTGCTTACAACGACAGTAATAAATTTGCGGAAGCCGTGGATTGATGAATTCCAGCTGGTTTAAAGAGTGTATTGAGTTTTGGTACTGTAGCTTTACCGGTATGGAATATCTTTTTTTTCTCGGATGGACATTGAACCAGCGGTTAACACCTCATGTCAAGTCTACTCCTTGTCTCTCGCCTCCCTTACCAATTTCAGGGACATGTCGGCTTAGTTCTTCAAGCCAGACACATCTGGCTGAACAAGTGTCTCGCCAAGGAGTCGGCACTACGGTACGTACCGATGATAACCGTAGTCCCTAGCAGGCCATGATTGTTTCCACAGCTCGGACATAATAACACATAACCTATGGTAGTACGGCATTGCCGTAGTACTGCAGAGTTTCTATATTAGGACCGCTATATAACTAATTTATGTAATGATATCTGATTTCCGCGGCCTGGCAGGGCCATGGAAGTCTTGACCGCGTAGCCGGGCACCGTAGGGGGGAATTCCGTTGTGATTGAAAAAGCGGTCGGGCCTTTTGATGCTTGAGGGAGAAGAAAGTTGCTGTTGCATCTAAGGGGGAGGGGAGGGATGTTGTACAGTACTTGTACCAGCACTGAGTGCAGTACGGTACAATAACCTAATACCGGTATCTATGTTTACCACCTTCCCATGCTCCGCATCAGTCCCGACAAATGATGGCAGGTGAATGGGCGGAGAACTCCACAGTGTGACAACGCCGCCGGCATGATTCCGGACTATGATTGTGCATGCATGTCACGTCTGTGGGGAAACGCGTCTACTCGTACTGTAGAGTCCCCCCACTCCAGGATATTAATATTCCCTTGTACTCGAGTAATAAATTCAACCCTGGCTCTCGCATTGCTCGGAGAAGCCCATTGTCGCCACATTCGCGATGGATGCATTTTTAGGAACCCCAGCGGTAGGGCTAGCGGGAACGCGCGGTGATCTAAAAACCAATAACTTATGCAGCGGATGGTTGAACGAAGCTCGACCTCACGTCCCACTTCGACACGGACATACACCCCGGAGCCCCCTTTCTCCCTTCCCCCCCCAAACCCCAACCTCCCGAGATGTCAAACCTTTCACTCCTTATTTACCCAAGCAACAATTGGGGGTCCACATCGAAGGTTATCGGTATTCCTTCAAGTTTATCAAATAAATCGGTAAATCGATTTCTCTGAAAGGGGATAGCCAAACTCTCAGGAGGCGAGGGCTGATGACGTTGTTACGACATTTCCACTGACATCATCCGCGCATTCTAGTCCCAATACCAGACCGACATCAATCACGATTCGCGAAGCCTAACATGCACACCTTCTCTCCTGGCGTGAGGAGGGCTATTTGCTGACGGAGGGCTGATGAATCTCGCGGTAGCCAATACTCTCTCTTCTACCTTGTGGCTCAGAAGATGAGTATTGAGTGAGGTTCCATGATTACTTTTGGAATCTGCCCTACCGTACCGCACCGTACCGTACCGTGGTTGGGTGCCGTACCCGTGATCGAGTTTGCACAAGCGGTAAAATACCGGTACAATTGTACTCGTAAGTCCTCCCTAGGTTACCCCCAAGGCGCACTAGCGCGTTAAAAATGGCCGGAACATCCCGGGGCACGTCAGAGGGCTCCACTTCTCAGTGGCAAAACAGACATCCGACCAACCATGTTATAACACCAGTGCCGAGGGACCCGCAGGGCCCTCTCTTATCCCATCCCTAAGCATTAGCGTGGCAGAGGAAAGCCTTGGCTACAGGTATCCGACATGTGGCGCAGTATCGTACCCGGACACAGGAATCAAAAATTGTATGTCAGATTGTCTGTGCACATCTGAGCGCAGACATTTCCGTAAATTCAGGTTCAATGGTTCAGGCACGGCATTTCATGCAAGGTGCTTGGGGACTGAATACTCGAGTAGTGGAAACTTTACGCCTCCTTGAACGAGGCGTGCCGTCGTGCCGCCAGAGGTGACAAAGGGCTTTTGGATCGAGCTTCCCGCAACCTTGGACGGAGAGATTTTGGCGTTGAAGCCCTTCACCGCGCTTTACCCCCTTGTTGTTTCTCCGGGCTCCGGCCGTCCCGATAAGGTTGGGCCTACCAAGGTTAGGAGTGTTGATGATCGCCGTGTTCAAAATCCTGGGGGTGATCGACAGGGTCAGACAGGGGTGGTCAACATTTTTCACAGGGGCCTAGTGAGTCCACTTGCTCGAATACGGCACCGGTAGCACAGAGGGACAACACCTGCCTCTCGTACCTCGGGGTCCGTATCCCGACTACTAGCATAGTACTCGTACTGTACTACAACATACCGGTACATGACTGGTAACCATAGAGTTTCGAGGTCGAATTTTAAGTCACAAGAAATTTTTGGCAGCGCTGAGAGGGTTCCGGTGATGGGCCGCGAGGTTCAGCGAATTAGCGACCGTAAAAGCTACTTGTTATTAGCGCGCAACCGAGAGAGCATCGCGGTCAGCAGAGGTATCTACAACTCTCTTGTCTCTCTCCTTCGATAAGACCTGGGATCGACACATGAACGATAGGTAAACAGCCTCTGTTGGCTCGATCCTGGCTTTCTTGGTTCTCCGTAGCACGAGAGAAAAAATGGAGTGAAACCATTTGCAAAACATTTAGCTCGAGCGTAATATTCTTTACTGCGTTTGGTCCAAAAGATGAGGAATCCACAGCCTGTCATAAGATAGGGGTAAGCGCTATGGCCGCATGCTGACCTGCCTTTGTTATCCCAAAATAGCTCGGAATTCGTTCTGCCAGCAACTGAGACGAGAAAGTACGACTACTTGAGCACTGTAGGGTTCAACGGGGCGGCCGGAACAGAAAAGGAGAACGGGAAACAGAAGCACTGCCATACGGTAGCTTCTACCAGCAGCTATGTTCCTTTTAAGAAAGGGCCAAAGGAAAAGAGACAGTTCAGATCTCTGTTTCGGGGGGTAGAGATATGGGGAGGTTAGGTTCTGGGAGAAAGGAGAAGGCAGGAAGTGCGGGAGGTTGCGCAGGCGGAGGATCGGGGAGGGACGAAAAAGTCTTGAGAAGATTCGGTTTGGTGCAGCTGCTACCGGAAATCTCATCGGGAGACCCGGATCTCAATCCCGGAGGCGGACCTGAGCTTTCTTTGAGTTCTCACCCGGCCCAAATCCTCAGCATTGAGTGCTGCGGGGGAAGAAACCGGGTCTTCCCGAGGGAGAGCCTTGTGCTGTTGTCAGCAAATCCTGACCCAAAGTCTCTGAATAGAGATGGAGCATTGATTTGCCTCTGGCTGGTTGGCAGGAGACAGCTCCATAGTAGGGAAGTAGATTGGCACCGGGAAATTGACCCACCTTTCTCGCTCGGTTTATTTTTGACATGTTGACATGTTTTCGTCGGATTTTCTGATGGCAGGAAGAAGTAGCAACTATTCTTATTTAACAATTTACAATGCCCGTAGGTGCCCGAGGAATTGAAAAAGAAATAAAGAATGAACGGGAAAGAGAAGTGGCATGTGGAATGGCAGTGCCCTTTTGGGTAGGATAGTGAACTTTCTTGGGCGAGGATGTCAATACCGCACAAGTACTGTACAGTACAGTACCTGGCGCTTGTGGAGTTCACGGGCTGGATTCGGTTGCAGCACAACATATTCTGAGACACGGTACCGGTTTTCACAAGCGGGAGTTGGGCGAACTTCTGCGAGGCCTGTGTTACGGTACTCAAAGTTTGATTTGAGGATTTGGGGGCCCGTCATGGAGAGATCCTGCTCCATCGTGCACATTATCTCTGGGCATCTCTGCCAAGAAGAAAGACGGTGCATGCTCCATCAGATTCTGCCGAAGAATTTTACGTGGGTAGGAAGCTAAGTAGTGTAAGGACAGCGGCGACAAAAAATAAAAACTGATAGAGGAAAGTTTGAGATTTACTTTGGCAGGGCTAACTGTCCTCGGTTGTTTACCTTTCTATCTGTACTTGTACAAGTAAAAAAGTTAACTGAACTTTCAGTGGACACGATAAAAAGACCTTTACGGTTAAGAGCCTAGTCGAATACTGGCGGTCCCTCTGGAAATGAAACGTACTCGTACAAGTACGGTACTAGGACACGAGGGGGCAGAATCTCGTTAATGCGCTTGGGTACCGTGTTTGTACGGCACTCGTACAGTGGCCCGGCCCTCATCCTGAAATTTCTATGCTATGCCCGCTTTTATCTTTATCTGCCGGTAGGCTGGCCCAAGGATAGACTTTTGTGTCGGTGCCTTGCCTCTCGCTGCAGACACGAGGTGTCGTCGCTTCACACTGGAGTTTCCAGGCTGTAAATGAAGCAAATCATGGGCCCTCAGTCGATTAATTAGGCAGAGATTGTTTGCCCAAAATATTTAGGCTCCCCAATCTCTTCCGGGGCTGGAGATAGGGGCCGGACTCGTAGATCGGGTTGAAGGAACGAGAAGGCGGTGAATTGTCTATAATCTAGACCGGAGCTTCTGGGACAGTCGAGATGAGTTGTCGGGGTGATTGACGGATGACGATAGCGAGACACCTTCCTACACAATCCTTGGAAAGAGGGGGGTCCAATGATATCTTGACATTGTGGACCGCGGTTTGGCTGCCGATCCGAATGGGGCTTTTGGTCTCGACAAAGTTACTAATTATACCCTCAATATTCGCGTACTCGGCTGTATAGAAGAAATATGACGGTCTAGTTTGGTACAGTACCATAATTCTGTGATGGATTTCTTGACTCTTGAGTAACACCTAGGAAGCCGTTCGCTGGATTCACGGAGATGGCGGTCTCTCGGACTAGCGGGTGGTGCTGAAATACTTGTACCTGCTTTTTTGCAGGGCGTTCTTGTTGGATACTAATGATTAATAGCCAAAGTTACAACATGTGAGACATCGCCAAGAAATCGCGATAAATTTCTTTTTCGCTCTTTTCTTTCTTCCTCGTTGTTGATACGGTACAGCAGTCTACCGTACCGGTACTCAGAGTATTGATATCGCCGTCGTGGGCTAAAGCGGAGTTTGCCTCGCGCCAGAGGGAAGGACCAGAGCTCTCTCGCACACGGAAGTCGAGCCGTGGACAGCGACCGAGAGGGAATAGCTCATTTGAGATTATCATTGGAATGCCTGTTTCTGGAAATCAAGGTCCGAGACCTGGTCGGAACTTGGACCGCTTTGGGACGTTTTTCCGTTCAATGTCCCAGAATTGCCAATTAACAACACCAGAAGTCCCTCTTGGTACTCGGAGCTCATATCCCTTACGGAAAGAGTACGGTTTTTCTCTCTGTGTTAGCCTAACTCTCTGCTCCTAATCTGCCATGGCCGTACCCATAAAGAAAAGAAAAATAAGTCCCACGCAGGCATCCGATCTCAACCTCCCCTCTGCCATTTGATATCGTTTCCACTCCCCCCTGTATGTATGTAGCCTTCCGATTGTGATGCCAATGCTCTCCACGAGGTTGCCCAGAGGCCCCACAGGATTGAGTCTTTGGTAGCCAAGGTCTTGTCTGATCTATATCGCTAGCTACCCTTCCATGCTTCGGATTCTGGTCGATATTTTGTCCCGTCCCCTTCTTACCTTTTTCTTTCCCCTCACCCCCATCGTCATGTCAATCAGGAGACGGACGGGGACATTTTATTGAGTTGAAGGCTTCCATCGATTGATCTAGTCTGCCGGTCCGCAGCGCATTGCGCACCTACAGTGCATACATACAGCGTATCAATACTTGCTACCTCCGGCGCCTGTATTAAACGCTCCACGCTCTCTCACCCCACTCATTCGTTTTTAGATCAACACTTGCTTTCGACTTACGGTGTACGCGCACCTGGATTCCATCTAACTTGTTCCAAGGAGGGGCCAGGTTGTTTTTATTTTATTTTTTGCTTCCTGATTTTTTGAAGCAGCGGAAGGATACAGGCGGTGCCATAGCAGGGAAGGGAAAAGGGTTGGGAAAGCGACAAGGTGGTTTCTGGTAGGAAGGGGAGAGGAATAAGGACCATTTTCATGCATGTTAGGCAAAAACTGTTGGTGGACGACCAGATCACGAGTTTGCGGCGGCATAACTTAATAAACAGGCAACCAACTCCCTTTTGAGCCAACAGTTGGGCTGTCGACTTCCCTTTGGGCATAATTTCTGTTTTGCACGAGGATTCACTTTTTTGCGTTTGGATTTTGACCCGAGAGTCCCTCCATCTCTCTCTGGTTTTTTTTTCATCAGCCCTCCTCTGCGAAGGCTTATCCCCGGACATCGAGAGGTCTTCACACACTCTCGTTATCCGGGTTGGGTCTCTCCCGGTCGGAAAATCCTTCTGGGGGGGGCAATACCGCTTTTGAATTATCGATAACCTAATCGATTCACCGAGTGTTGATTGGTTTTGAAACCCTATCATAAACTCGCTCGACTTCTCAATGTGCTGCGCCGCGGACCTCCTGACCCGAGGGTTACTGCTTTTCAATGCATCTTCCGTGTTGCTTTTCGCATCATGTCCGTTCTCCTGTGGTCTTGCCCGTGCTGGAGCTATTGGATTTGTGGGCGCTTTGGTGCTTCAAATGGTGGATATATGGAGGTCAAAGCTTGGGTTTTGGGGCGACTTGGTGGCGATATACCTGGCCATCTTCATTCTAAAGACTGTGCCGTTTGCCTGGAGGGTAGTGAGGTGGGGTGGAAGTTGTGAGAGGGAGGAACTGGGGGGGAAGTTCTTGGGAAAATTCAGACCTATTCTTTTCTTTTGTTCAACAACACACGCCAGGTTCTTGCCTAAGAAGCACACATTCAAGTACCCGTTACTCTATGTTGGGTTTCCGGTCAATTTCAAGGGTTCGATTGGCGGGCTATTCTCCGTGCTGGATTCAAAGGGGGAGCGAGAGGAGAAGTTGAATATGGGAGAGAGGGAGGGGAAACGACCGTTCACTTTTTTTTCTATTGACCCTTCGGGATATATCAACCCGGAGCTGCCTTTCGAGAGGAAGCTGGACTCTGTGCTTATCTATCATGTACCTTTCCGTGATGTTATTATATTTTATGTGAAACAAATGGAAGGAGTGCTAATGTGTGGATATCAATATATAGGGAATCGACCCATCTCTTTATCCCTATATCTACCTCGTTACCACCCCTCGATTTTTTGGGTATTCATTCAACCCAGTCTCATATTATTACCTATATTCACCGCAACAAGAGCTCAAACTTGTCGTGCTCGAAGTCCTCAACACCTTTGGAGAGAGACATCTATACCTTCTCCATGCAGATGACCCTTCAAATCCCGCCCCGAGAAAGGGCTACACCTTTGCGGGGGAGATGGAGAAGACGTTTCACATTTCCCCTTTCAATCACCGATCTGGAAATTACAACATTCAAGTTCGAGATCCGCTCGACGCTGTCTCCCCCGCGGCATCCGGAGTGGATATGCACATGGTTGTGATTGCTAAAGATGGTACGAAGAGTATGGTCGCAAGAGCATTTTCCGTGTCTCCTTCGTTCGATATGATCAACGGGGGCACTTGCCGGGGATTGGTTATAGCGGCAACATGGGGCTACAATACTTTCTTAGCTGTCCCTTGGACAATGTGGGAGGCGTGGAAATTATACAGGAAGAAGGCTGTTGTATACACTCGACCCGAGGTTTTGGCAGGCAGCGGGCAACGGGAGGCCACAAGGTCCGAGAGGTTTGTCATCCATCTGCCGGAGGAGGGCAAGAACAAGGAAGGGGAAGGGACGGGCTACTTAGTAAGGGTAATCAACAAGGCTGACCAATTTTGTTTTGTTAATAGGGATATGCAAAAGATGTGGTTGGATTACTTCAAACACAGAGTATTAACATACAACCGTCCTATCTCAGTAACAATCACCCTACCAGAATCGAATGCAACCAAGGTAGCGGAAGATGTGACATTCTACTCGGAAAAACTGAGCCGAGGTATTTTCCCCGCACAAGTCGAGGCTTTAAAATCACGAGGACAATCTCCACCTTTCGCACCATCACCGCCCAACACAGCGAAATCCCACCTAACAATCCGCGTCTCCAACCCCCGTTTCTTCACACGTTTCTTCTCACACCAGGATCCACTACAAACGATATACTTAGACATCATATCCCAGCCCGGTGAGCGGCGTCTAGCGGAGGTAAATAATATACCACTATTCCAGGACCTTCTCCACCCCCGGCGAACAACAACGGCATCAATACCGGAAAACAAGCAACCTGCTATCCAATTCCGCCCGTTCAACATAATCCCCCGTCTCCGGCGTCTCAAGACGTCACTGGAGCTGTCATCCCTCAGGTTAGATGAGGAATTCCTCCTCCGACCCTACCCCGTATCCCACCGGAGCACTCTGGACGAATTCTTTCGGGCGAGCTGTCGGTACCGGAGAAATGGTATGAAGGCGATACTAGTCGACCTGATTGCCTTTGGGGAAGCCGAGAGCCTGGACCTCTACGAGAAGGTACTGGAGGTCGGCATCTGGGGCGTGACGATTGGCTTGACGGTCTCGCTCGTAGCATCAATGCAACTTGACATTGGGGGACTTGCTGGCCTCGGAAGCTCCGTGTGGAGTTCTCTCTTGTCACTTTCGTGGTCATGGCCCTGGGCCGTACCCGCTGACCTTGCGGGTGTTAATGCCCCGCTGTTATGGAGTGCTATTAAGGCTGTGTTCTGATACTGGTTACTCCTGAAAGGTTTACCTACCATACATACCCACTTCGACTTGCGTGGCGTGGTTGCTTCGCACCCATTGTGTCGATCTTCGGTTCTCTGTCCATCTTACTTTTTTTTCTCCCTTTTGAAACAGCTTTTCGAGATCTTTTCTCACTGTTTTCATCCGTTGGGGATTTACCCTTGTGAATATTTCTTTCGCCAACGGCGGTCATTCTGCATCTAGGGATTTATTTTTGCTTTTGGTTCCATTTTGGGTTTTAACGTTTCTTATTTCTTATTTCTTTTCTTTTTCAACACACCTAGGGGCCCGGGGATGGCAGGAGGGGGTAAGGAGACCCCTATAAAAAAAGAGCATTATTCATCAAGGATTAAGGTTATAACGTTTAATCTTATTTATTTTCTTTTTCCCCTTCTATTGCTTCTTTCCTTTTTGCCTTATTGTCTTTTGACAAAGATTCCGACTATCATATTATACTCGAGATTTCCTTTTTCTCACTCCCCTTCCGTGATGTTTATCATTCACACTATACCAGCCCGTCGTTACTATTATTCTCTTATGTCGCACTTAACCGCATCCACTCATTCATTCATTCCCTCAATATTTATCTCATCCATCCTCATTTCCATTTTTTTTCTTTTCTCTTTCCTTTTCGGCGCAGGAGGGGCACAAAAAAGGGGGGTCTTTTTTCACTAATCTCATGCCCCCCCGCATCTTTGGGGGGGTTTTTTTTTTTCAATTTCTCTCTTCCTTCATTTTTTCTTTTCTTGTTATCCATTGTTCTTTTTTCCATGCATTCTTGTGAATACTTTTACTCACCTACTGACACTCCCCCTTCTTATATCTACTATGGGGAGTTAGTTAGTATAGGGCACATTCCCGCTGTCAATACCTTCATGTAAATCCTTGCTTTTATTTCTCTCATTTCTTCTTTTTACGTGTCCATTACCACTATGGTAGTGCGATCTATCTATAGGGTGCGGCTTTGTCCATTTGTTAACATAGCGTGGGGGAAGGTGAGGGTACAATACAAAATGGGAATTCTTGACAAAAAATTAGTGCTGTGCTTTTTTTTTTTTTTTGCTCGAGTTGTAGGGATCTACTGCATACTACCCACCGCTGAAAGGAGTAAGGAATGACGCGATAATGAAATATGAAATAATCGCTGTACCAGTACAGGAGCATTTGCCCTTTTTTGTGGTATTTATCATACCCGTTAATTCCGTTGTAAATTAGGTGTCGTGGATTAGACTTACCGGTAGACTTGTAAGTCGCGGATTAAGTAAGTACGGTAAGCAGCCCTACTACAGTTCAAGCACAGTACAGTACCGAGTTGCAGCGCGATACAATACAAGTACTCGTACACACGCAGTCATGAGTGAGCCCCCACACCACACTCCCCGACAAACCTCCATTCACCCGGGGGATTTGTCGTGGTGTATGATAGCGTACCGGTAGTGCACAGTACAGTACAGTACAGTGCAGTATGCAGTACAGTACCGGTACGGTACATGGTGGTCGAAAATGGCCCACTTGTACCGGACCGGCATCTCACAGTATTATCGATATACGAGCGACGAGGATTTCTCCGGCTCTTTCTTCCTCTCGGCGGGCTTCTTTCTAGGAGGTGGTATTGTATTATAGACTCCCTTACCTACCTAACCTGCCGGTAACTAACAGTACAGTAAATATAATACCAGCTAGAGAGCGAGAGCATGAAGTGCCGCAGATATCATATCGGTATCAAACGGTTTTGTTTAATACCGGAGCACGATGCGTCGGTGTCATGTCCATACTTACATGCGTTACATGCGTACATGCGTAGATCCGTACTGTACTGTACTGTACTTGTACTGTACCTATGCCTTGTTCGGTCTGCTGCGCTGCGCTGTACAGTAAGCTTACGCATATAATACCACCCTAGAAATAAATAAATAAATGAAAAGTGAGTTGGGACATGGTATCGGTATCCATGTTTTTTTTTTGTTTGTTTCGGTAGGGTGGGTTCTGGTCCCCTTCCCTCCTCTCTCCTCCCGGAATAGACTAGAGGTTGGGAGTGTGAAGTGTTGTGTGATGTTCGGTACTTGTACTCGTACTGTACGAGTATAGTGCCCGCCCGCCGTCACGTGATCCAGGGGGTTGGCCTGCGGTATCATACTGGTATCATGGTTGTCAGAGGCTTTAGGAATCAGGACCGGAAGACTACTTACTACGGTACAGTACATGATAATTATCAAATTCTTCACGAAAACTTACCGTACTCGAATACCGGTAATCAGGCTCCGCCCGGCACGGCACTTGCATCACGTTTCGAGTATAGGGCTCCCTATTTTGCACCGCGCACGTGATACTGAGAGCTTATTTTCTAAACTGCCTTATTATTACACTCACTTGTACAGGTATTTTACTACAGTGTTGCAGGATACACACCCAGAACAGCCATTAAAAATCCGTCCATCAAAGAGTTTGGAACCGGGCCCTTTATTTTCGAGTAAACACCCGAGGTTTGTTGACTGGTCTACCCTACCCTACACTACCATACCGGTATTCCCTCCGTGCGTATGATAGAATATGATACTTGTGGGGAGTGGAGGCGATACATAGTCTTGGTTTTTTCCACCAGCACAAGTTGGGTACTGTACTAGTACTAGTAGAGTACGTGGAGTAGAGTATTATAGTTACCCGAATGGGTTCCCCTCACTGGTCACCGCTGGCCATCCATCATCCCCGGACTTAGCGCAACATAACGCCCAGTATTCGGTTTGGATGTATGTAATGGCCGGATTGGCTTTCTGATGGGTCAGGGTCGGAGGTGATGGCGGGGCCCCGCAAGGTTTGGGGGGGGGGGGGGGGTTCACCATCCGGCTTTTAAGTGCCGGGTTGTGCCTGACGAGATGTGCCTCTAAATCTTTACTAGGAACGGAGCAAGTGGTGAACCGGGGGAATGTAGGGGGGGAGGGGGTTTCTGGAGTCTTGGGGGGAATATCATCTTTTACAAGTGTTGTTTATGTGCTGGGTGCTTGTAGGGGTACATTAATTATTGGGCCTGACAGCTTCCTTCCACACAAGTTCCCGTGATTTCAACTCTCGTGCGCCTCCTGTCATGTCAACCTTGTTTTTTTTAGGTGGAGATACCTAATCTTGACACGTAGGGCTGAGGCGCCTCTACTAGTCCTGTATCGTATCATATCGGCAACAGTTCCATTACCACCTAACCACGTTCGACCCGCCTGCCACCAACACGGTAAAATTTTACATCAGTTTGCCGTACTCCGCTGTACTTGTATGATAGATACGGTACGTGGAAACCATATGGCACGTACAACGTCCTGACCCACCCAAAAATGGTTTGAAGATGCAGTATCATACCGGTAGAAGAAAGAAAAAAAAAGGGGGGGGGAGGGGGGGAGGGGGGGTACCACTATCACTAACAAAGGTATCACTTTTTAACATCTGATACCGGTGTACCGATACAAGTACAGTATCAGCCAAAAATTCCCAAATAGAGCTATAGTCCGTTCCATATTAGACAGTGGGGTGGGGGGGTACCGGTAGGGAAAGAAAGCCTCCCAACACTCTCTCACTGGCGGGGGCCCCCACTAGGGAAATCTGGGCCGCTTATCTACTCCTTCTCCGCCGTTTTTGTGTTTCGCGGGAAAGGCATGCCGTGCATACAGTGGACAGACGTGTTTGCTGATTCATAGGGCATCAATCAGCATGACTTGGCGCCAAGATGGCGCATTATCCGGCAAGGCTCTTCTTGCCGCTCGTAACTATGCTCGTTCGTTGGAATAAGAGATTTATTTGTAATGTGTCACAAATTCGCAGAAAAATACCTTTGTTTACCCCGATATGGTCCGAGATGGGCCTATTTTGGACATTTGATTCTTTATTGGACTGTTTACCTCAGCCCCTGCTTTATTTCGACGCGCTCATGACAGCCGAACTTTGATAGGTGGGTAATGCGGCGTGTAGTACCGGACTTGTGTCTTCGAGCCAAGAGTTGGCGTCAGTTTTCCATTTCCAAGGGCTTGTGACAGGAAGAGTGCAATTTCTAGGCGCGGGGACAAGTGCACTTCCTGAGTGGCAATGCCCGGGGCCCCACCTAATCCTCCTGAACACTCTGGCAGAACCAAACCCATCATAATAGAGCCGCTGTCGTAATAAATTTAAAAAGATCGGTATGTGTATAATCTTATATAAACCTACATTTGGACTTAGGTGCCTATTATTATGAGTGGTGGCTGCCGTGGGGGTTTGTGGGGCATGTGGGGGGAGGTATTGGTCAATGCTAACATGTCAGGTTCCTGATGATCGTGCAAGTAGCAGAACTAAAGCATGTTTTATATTTCTTCCCTTTTTTTTCACTACCGGTACTTATGCGGTACCGGCGCTCGAGCGCGCACCCCTCCCCCTGACCATCGTCACGACAGAGGTGCGGTATTCTGGTTGATTGCTGGAGCTTTGTTATCCTCCTGAAGAAACTCTCGTATTCGCATTTCTCACGAGGTGTTTATTTTGCTTTTTTTCCCGGAGGATTCCAATAAGACTCAGCGACTGGGCTGCCGGTCACACAGGCCGGCAGGTCCGGCTTGGCGAATTGGGCTCGTATCGGGCTTGGCTTGGCTGTTGCGCACTCGGTCCCAGCTGAACCCTTGTGCATTCGCGTGGGGCCAATCGTTGGCGAAGGTTCGGCATGCCGAGCTTTAGCTCTCATTTTTGGGCTTCCTCCTAAGTTTTTTTGAGGTGTGGGCCTGTGGGGCCGGTTTGTGCTTTGTTTTTTCTTGCTCCGTTCGCGCGGGTGGTTCTTGGGCGGGAGCTATATTTGGATTATTTGGCGTGCCGTATATGGTTGTAGTCGTACCGGTAGTTGTGATACATTTGCGCGAGATTGCGATGGTCGGAATAAGTTCAAGAGAAACCAACTGCAAATACTAGTAGGGCGCGGGAAGGAATTTGGAAAGAGGCTTGAAACATACTGTGGGTCCGTCGGGGATTTCAATGCGGACTCTGCTCTTCCGTGAAGGAAATGGCCGAAAGCTCACTCCTTTTCCTGTTTTTTTTCTTGGTGAAGGGTCACGCCAGGCCTCGCGACGTTTGGTGGCTTGCGTGTTGAGATGCTGGCAGTAAGTCTCGGTCAGGACATGAGGGCTTCTTGATCGCTTGAAATTTGCTCGCTGGTGGGACGGAAGTTGGGTTGACCTCGCTGAGCGGTGACCCTCCCGGGTTCATTGGAGTGAAGTTTAGTTGTGCGGTACTGGGCCTATCTTGGATTCATCCATTTTGAACAATTGAGACAGTGGATGGTCAGCATGTACTAGTACAGTAGTCCTGTGGCGTTGTGGTGCTACCTTTGGCTTAGCCATGCCCGCGCATATGACTGGCAAAAAGTTTATTCCCACCTCCTCTTTCTCTGCCACTTTAGACTCATGCAGCTTGTAACTCCCGCAGGCCAATTTATCCTTTTTGCATTTCTTGCGACTTCAACCGGTGACATTGTATCATGGCCTTCAAAATAAATAGGATTGGTTGAAAGGAGACTCGCAGTGATTAATCTGGTTAAGCGATATATTGCCCTGGTCTCCTTATGCAGCGGAGCTGGCTTGTGCAGGGCACCTCATGAGCTCTCACTCGCCAAGCTGTTTGGTAGGGATGAAAAGACTTCAAGGTCACAATCTGACCTTCGTGACAGGCATTAGTTTGATAGGTTTCACCCGGATTACCGCCGCATGCCATTTTTCTCACCGCAGATCCGGACAACGCTCCGGTTCTTCTTGCAGACTTCACCCAACTAAGCCAACCCGCCAATGAGGCTCCCGGGCCTTTGATTGACTTTAATTGAACAGCAAGCCCTACCGGTTGCCGCTCCTTCATCGACTGTGGGGAGTTAATGGAGGGAGTTAATGGAGAAGCGAGCGCCATCGGGGTTATTTGGCTCGCAATCGTCTTTTTTCCTCTCGCTTTGGCAGAGGTGAGCATCGTATGGTCCCGCATTTCTTGAATGTCTGAATTTGCACTAGTCAGTTTCTTCGAGTTATGCTAGTGTTGAGTATTCATTTACCTGGTGCGCTTTGTTTGCCTCCCTGTTCTGCAGTTGGGATGGCCTTTCTGACCTCGAATTGTTAGTGTGACGTCGCTGCACGCTGCCCCGAACTAGCAACCACGATATATTTGGCCAGATTCCGATTGTCCTTCGGTGGACCTGGGGACCCGGCAGCGGCTGCGAGAAAGAGGGAGCCCGCGCGAGTGAGATGTGGTGAACGATTTAGCAATATTCTTAGATTCGGTGTTATCGGGGGCAGCGGAGTAATTAAGTATAGTCTGGGGTTTCCTTGTTTGGTTGAAACCGTTCGTTATGGCCGTAGGGGCTTTGCGGAAGTTATTTATAATGCGCAGGCATAAAATAGAGCTCTGGGCTACCTAGTTAACGAATGCAAATTACGCGGACGCCCAGGACGTTGACAATTCAATGGCGGTGCTCTTCCCGTTGGGTCGCGCAGCATGCCCCCCCCCTCTCCACAGGACCTCCGGGAACCGGCTAGGGACTTCAGGCGATTCTACAATCATTCAATACCCTCACAAAAACATCTCCGAACCGTTGCTTGGAGTCGGTTCGGCTGTCCTATAGCTTTACCGGCCGCCCGGTCAGGGGGCAGTTATATCGGGTACGATACTTTCAAGAAAGTTCTTGTTTTTCTCCGTATTTCTCCCGGAGGGGAAATAAAGGGAGCCGAATTTTTACGGGATACCACCGTGAAGCTTTCCTCTTGATAGGTCTGCTCGTTTCTACGAATTTATCGGCAGAATTAGCTGCATTCGAAATCCCCTGCTAATATATTTGTGTCCCATCAGGTTTTTCCTTGCATCTTCCCTGATTGCCGCTCCGCGGGCGGGAAATCACAAGAGAGCGAGCAAAGAACACAGTTGTTTGTACTGGTGCTTGGGGACGCATGTGCGACATGAAATACGAGTGACTTTGATGGACTGCAGTGGGTCTCATGACGAGTGAATTCCTGCTCGAGGGCTGAAACATACTCGTATAGTGAACCTTTACGCATTTGCGTGATAGGTACACGTGCCGCGCTTGAGTTTCGAGAGATTTCTGTAGTCTCATGCTAATGAGCAACTTATTGGTCCTATGGATGGTCTGAGCCTTGCTGAGGCGTGGCGGGTGACGTTGGGCAAAACTGTTGACGGAATTGTTAAGTTGTGTTACCTGATTGTTATCCGAGAAAGTTTGATACTCTAACTAATCTGATATTTTCTCTAGAGGGGCTTTGCTAGAGAGCCTTCGAAGTCTCGAAAGTGCAAAGGGGTCGATCTTTTGCATTTAATTTGTATCAGGTGTATGCTCATGTTTTAGCTCTGGTCGGGCTATGGCATATCGAGATAGCTATGCGTTTGTTTGCGGTTGATTATCGTCTTGCTGCAATAGTGCTGGAATGAACCAGTGATTGTTTGCTGTGTTGCGACGCCCCCCAAGTGCGAAAAAAAAAGGGAAAGAAAAGGAGCAAAATATTTTAGAGCTTAGGATAGGGTATAGCTTCTTGAAGATCTGGAATATGAAGGAAGTTACGATACACATTCCATCGCGTTGGTAGCTTAAATATCGGGTGGGGATATGGAGTACTCTAGTGGCACTGGAGTTCATTTTAGGCCACTCGCTTGATCAGCTAGATCCCCCCGCGACTGTCGCAAAAATCATTGGTAGCTGCCAAGCTTATCCTTTGCTTTGTGGGATTCGGGCTCCTAGGTTCTTTAGGCGATGTTATAAGGAGTAATTGCGCTTTCAGGCAAGCACCCTTTGCTTCCAGTTTGCATTCAGGGAGTGACATTGATAGCGAGACCTGCGCATGGAGGGCTCGCATATTTAGGGATTTGGACCGCTGGTTGCGTGCCTTTGCCTTGGGATTGCTCATGGTGCCCCTGATACTCTAAATTGTGATTTCATGAAAGCCGGGTTGGTGCCAATGATGGCTAGGGGAGACTAAGGCAACCGAGCCAAATCGTTGCGATTTAAACTGGTAGGGAGTGACGGTTGGGCGGGTAGGATGGAAGACACTCGCGCGTATCCGAATTTCATGGGATTATTGCATTGCTAATCCAACTGGGTGAGCATATATGCGACCGGTCTCCGCATCCGTCATATACCCCTAGGATGCACTTTCAGTCACCTGGGTGGAAATAACTCTATATTAGAGTATCTTCGCATGTATGTATTGGTGTTTTTGTACAACTTCTCGATCCAAGAGCTCGTTTGGAGACTGATCATCGTTTGGCTTATGTTTTGTCGACTATAGGGCATGATCCCTGACTGGGCGGTTAGTCTATTGTTTGGTGTGAGGCTAGGGCTATATATTTTGGAAATTGGTCAACCAATAGCACCTAGGGAATCTTGACAATGGGATTGCTGCGCTGAAGCTATTACTAATTAGTCTCGAGCGCCCTATGGATTACCGCTTCTTGAAAAGCTTCTGCATAGGTGTCGATTCCTAACACCTGGAAATGATGGTTTCTTGCGGTATATTAGCCCCGTTGCTGGGGAGGGCTAAAGGATTAAATTACTTGAGACCCCTCAACTGCCGATATCGATGGCTTATTGGGCAGCTTGTTGTGAGTGCGCCTGCTTCTATCAAGTGCAGAGACTGTTCTGTTGCTACCCGGGTTCTTCTATCTAAAGACGAACCTTCTATTCTGATTTCCTGGCCTATAGGAACTTTAGGCGCGCCTAGAGCTACGGCCGGTGCTTGGGATATTGGCTGACGGATAGAGTAGTGACGCGGTAGATCAACTGGCGCTGGCCCTAATATTTTTGTGGAACAGGTGAATTATCCTAACCCCACGGTTCGGTCACAACCCCTTCTGGTATCTTCCGTGCTCGACTCTGGCACACTGACGGTTTAAAGTAAGTTTTTTCAGAGCCTGCTCCCTGGGACGTGGTTGTGGTTGAAGATTGCCTCGTCGAAGCGTATACTTACTTTATCCAAATCTGCCCGGTTGCCGAGAATATATCTGTGGTAAAGTGATTCCTAGTGCTTGCGCGGGCAGGCCGGCAAGCGTTTCGGGAACAGGCCAGTCATGCTTAATCACTCGGTCCTGGAGGCTTTCTGGTTCTTTGACGGGCTGATACCGCAGAAGCGCCCACCCGTGCCTGAATCGGAGGCATAAATATTGAATGGCCAACTTGTGTTAGCTGACACCGTTGGGATATCTCCTGCGCTGGCTGCCCCCAGTGTTTTGCGTTGCCAATGTGTCTGCGTTGACACCGAGACCTGAGAAGGGTCGGGTAGGGGTTGGTAAGAGGCTTTCAACATGGGGACCACAATGAAGAGCTGGGATCTTTGGGTGGGTACTTGGAGCATGACTAAGAGGAATTCCGATGCTGGGGCCCAGCCCCTTGACCCGATCTAGAGAATCAAGGAGTTGGGATTCTGATGTTGGAATTAGAATGGCTGAAAGTACGCACGTACCCGTATGATACCGCTCTGGGAGGTTGAAAGTATGAACGCTCAATAATTTATGTGCTCTGGGGGATGTCCGCTGCACGATGCTAACTGAACAAAGGAGAAATCTCATGGATATTTTTCTGAGCCAGTGGTAGAGTGAAGGTAATCTCGTGGATAATTCTCAACCGCCAATTCCGCGTTATTGGCTGTCCAACATACTTGGGGCAGTATGATGCCGATCTTTCCCATTCGGTGTGAAATTTTTTTCGGATGCACAACGGGGTGCCGGTTCGCTTGTTGGTGGGCGGAATACCGCTTCATGATTATGGGGCAAAATGGCCCAATACGGGGTAGAGGAGCTAGAAATCTGTCCTACTTCTTGGCGTGAGATTGGATCAGGTGTTCGAGCCTGGGGTCCGGAGTGAGCCGAGGACCATCTAAACCAGGCTGGCAAGTCCGCTGATCAGGGATTCCAAAGAAGTAACGAGAAGGGTTGCAATACGATCCGCTGCCACTTGACTGGGTCTGGACGGAGTTCTCTCCAGCTGCTTGTCAAAACTGCATGTCTCGGGAGAGATAAGGACTGGGGGAGAATGACCCTCACGGAAAGTCACTCGCCTCTTTTGGCAATATGCAGTTGGAGCTTTTCGACAGCTGAGAGCTGAGCGGATGCATCCAGGAGCATCAGAAACCGAAGTGGGGGAGTTGTGGACAAAAGGGAATTGATGTGCGAATATTGACCACGGGGTGGGACCCGTACAGATACTGGTCCAAAAAAAAAACTCAGCTCACGCAGGCTTCCGGGGAAAGAACCGAATTGTGGTATATCAAACGAACCGGGGGTTAATTTTGGGGGAGAAAGAGTTCGAAAATGGGGCAGGCGAGTCAAGTAGCGAATACAAGGGTAAATTGATCGGTTCTAGGCTCAGACACCAGCGATTCAACTCGATTGTGTAATATGCAAAGGAAGAAGGGAGGCGTGAGCAGCACAGTTAGTGTCATCATAATATTATCATATCCATAGCCTAGTGCAGCAAAGTTACCCAAGGATTGGAGGTGGCGATTCCCGGTCAATTACTTACGTTTGTAAGGGAGTAGCCCTAAATGTGCTACTCTTTGAAGAAACCGGAGAACTATCATGGCTGGGAGCAGATTGAATTACGACAGGTCTGAGTAGCATGGAAACCCTATTGACAGCGAGCTAGGGGAAATGCATCTACCACCGGCCATCGAATTCGACAGTTATAGCAACCACAGAGACTATTGATTGACGAAGTTTTGATTAAATAAAAAAAGGAAAAAAGAAAGGCTGCACTCCTGCTGGAGGGCGCAAATGAACAATCAAACTGACTGCAGCACTATTCGTTTACCCATCGACTATTGGGTGGAGTAGGAGAAGCAAGCAATGCAGGAGCAGTGTTAGCCACACAAGGGGCGAAATACAAACACCCAATGAAGAAATCTGTCCTCCCTTTCGAATCGATTTTTTTTCAGCGGATAGCCACATGATGGGTTTTGTGCACTGCGGCGGGTGGCCGCATGAGGGGGTGTACGAAAGGGCAAGAGATAGATGTTGGACTTGGAAGGGAGAGCCCAGGAAGGAGGGGGGGAGAATGAGCGGCTTGGAGAAGGTATTTGCCGAAGATATGTGGTTATAGCTGTTGGATCGACCGACTAGGGTTCTTCTCTCAGTAGTGGGGGTTTGTGGCCTTTTTGCACTGGCAATTGAGGGGGAATGCATGATGGGTGCAAATGTTTCAGGTGGTACGAAGCCGAGTGGTGATGGGGAATTGAGTTTGGGCAATTCTGGACCATAACTATATGCTAGGAGGGAACCACTCGGTAGCTGGTATGCTCACGGTTTGGGTAGGGTAGATACGGTAAAATGTAAGATAGATTTGTTGATACTTGAACTTTAGCACTACTTCGCGAAAAGATTTGGGAGAGTTGGAATCTGTGACCCGCCTAACCCAACAAAGGAAACCCTAGGCGCGGGCTGCCCATGACCCAAAGCAACTTAGACCAGCTAGCGACCGGCATCTCTCTGAATGCAGGATTGATCTTGGGGCAGCATCGACATATGGAAGAAGGGTTTGAGTTCTTTCCTCTTCCCCCCCCCCCCCTTTTCTCCTCGAATAAGGAGAAAATTCTTGAAGTAATGAGAAGGGAGTAAAAGGGTGGGAGGAAAGGTATTGAAATGATGATTCAAAGGTAATAGTAATAATAATAATAATGATAATTAGGAAATTTGTTCAGCCGTTTGTCTGACGGCCGAGTGATGATGATCCACCGGTGATCCAAATAATCATCACCTCCTCTTTCCCCTTCTTCTTGTTCCCCTTCTCTTACACCGCCCCTCTAATATAATACTGTACATCCCTCCTCTTCTCTATTCCGCTTTCTCGTTCTCTCCTCATCCTTCTTCCCCCTCCTCTGTTAGTTGTTGGCGTTGCCATTGTTGCTGTATTACAACTGTAAGAGTGGCAGTGGTCGAGAGCCTAGCAGAAGAGGAAGACAAGAGAGAGCAATTGACTCACTGAGCTCAAGGGAATTCGGTAAGAAGAGCGAGGTGTTAAGTTGGATTCCTTCTTTCCTCCCTTCTTTATTGACTTTGCCTCGTTGGCTGTCATCCAGCGGGTCGGTCTGCCCGTCAGACGTGGGGGAGGAGCTCAAAAAAGGTTCTAGGCATCGGGCCGCCTTAAACCCGTTTGAGGCTCCTTGTCGGCTATCTCTCGACTTCTTTCCCTTTTCTTTTTTTATTTTTATAATTTTTCATCGCATCGCAACACCCTTCTTTTTATAATTCAGCTTTACTTAACCCCGTTCCTTCCCTTCCCACCACCCCCCCTCCCCTCCGCATCTTCCCGATACCAGAGCTATTGCTCTGAGAATACCCTTTGTTTGAATTCTCTGCCTGCCTTTGTAGACTGCACCACAATTTTGGTCCGGGGGAAAACAATTGGAAGGAGGAGAGAGGAAAAAAAAAAGATTTCGTTTGAAAAAAGATTTTACCCCCGCTTTCAACAATTTTTTCACTAGTTTTTTTTTTTTTTTGTTGAGTGCTCACGCGACCACCTATTTCATCATGGTGAAGCCAGATCCCGACTCACTAGGCGAGACAGCAGCCTCGACTACGGCTACAACGACGACGGCAACAGCTGCGCCCGCAACAACTGCAACGACAACAGCAACCGGACAGCCTCCAACAGTGCCTCCAGCTCCGAGCGGCAGCGCAGCATCGTCGTCAAAAGACCCAAGTCGGCCCAGGAGGAAGAAGGCGAGGAGAGCTTGCTTCGCTTGTCAGCGCGCCCACTTGACCTGCGGTAACCAATCCCTTCCCTCCCCCCCCTCCCTTCGCCTAGCCTAGCCTCGCCTCGCCCCGCATATTTGCGTTTGACATGTGACTAAAGGGTTCCTTTGCAACGGATTTTGTGGGTTCTAGGTGACGAGCGTCCATGTCAGAGATGTATCAAGAGAGGCCTTCAGAACGCTTGCCACGACGGCGTCCGCAAGAAGGCAAAGTACCTGCACGACGCACCGATCGATGATGCACCCGATTTCGCCGGGGGGTTCGCCCCCTACCCGACACATCGCGTCCCTGGGAATATAAACGTGGATATGTTGCCCCCGGATGGGACTATTAATCCGGGGTCGATTGAGTCTCCAGGGTTACAGGAGTCATCTCCTACGAAGGGGTCTGTCGGTGGCAGGAGTACCGGTGACGGTGGAAATGGCGGGGGAGCCGGAGGGAGTGGGAGCGGTGGGGGGCGTGGCGGTGGGAACTTTTCCGGAACTCTCCCATTCGACCCGAGTGATCCTGCCTTCTTCAATTTCGACATCGCGAGCTTGAACTTTGGGAGTCAATATGGCGCTCTCGAATTCGGAGTCCTCGGCCGGATGAGCGGACAAGCTGCCGAGGCGGACGACGGGAGCGTAGGAAACTACGCATACTCGCCGAGCATTGGGACTGGCGAGGGGTATAGCGGGTTCTCGGCCCCGCAAGATGACCCATCGCACTTCCGCGAGGGCTGGGGCGGTAGCCATGGAGGGAGGACTTCAGGAGCAGGACATAGCGTCGGGTTCGCGGGGACTTACATGATTGAGGCCGGACCGGGGAGCCTCACCAGTCCATCCCCGCCGGTAGAATCCCCGCGACAGAATTACATTCAGAATACGGCGCAGACTACAGCTGGCTCAGCGAATTACGATACAACGGCGACGAGTGGCCCCATGAATTCTCCCTCCTTCTACCAATCCGGCGGACACCATCGCCCTTCCCTCCAGCAGGCGCAATCAGCATCTGCAGCCCAGCAGCAGCAAGTCCCACAAGTCCAAGCCCCCATACGTCGCCGCAGACTCCCGGAGGACCCTAGCCAGATCTACAACTCTGTCGCGGCACCATACCCATACACGCTCCACTACCACCGCCTCTTCCACATGCTTGAAACCCGCTTCCCCAAACCTCTCCTCCTGCGCATCGCTCGGGCGATGGCCTCGTTCCGCCCTTCCTTCATCGCTTGCACACAGACGCTCAAAGCCGACGACCTCCTCTTCATGGAAAAGTGCTTCCAGCGTACCCTCTGGGAGTATGAGCGCTTCATACAGAACTGCGGCACCCCAACTCTCGTCTGCCGACGCACGGGGGAGGTAGTTGGCGTCGGAAAGGAATTCTGCATGCTTACGGGCTGGGAAAAGCAGGTTCTCCTAGGCGAGAAGGCAAACCGAAACATCAACGTGCCCGCTAACGGCGAAGTCGTTAACTTTCGGCCACCATCCGTGGACGAGTATGGTCTTGGTGGCGTTGGCGCCGCGGCCGGCGGTAGCGCGGGGGGAGTCGGCGGCGGCCTCGGAGGAATGAAGAAACCCGTATTCCTGGCCGAGCTCCTGGACGACGAAAGCGTTGTTGAATTCTATGAGCAGTTTGCCCGACTGGCATTTGGCGACTCGCGCGGCGCTGTCATGACGACTTGTAAAGTGCTCAAGTATCGTGCTGAGAAGGACGATAGTAAGAAGGATGGCGTAAGGGAGGTTCGTGGCATGGATGGCCTCGGCGCGAAGGATGGGAAGGTGGAGTGTGCATTTTGTTGGACTATTAAGAGGGATGTGTTTGATATTCCCATGTTGATTGTTGCGAATGTGAGTTTTCCCTCTTCCCCCCGTTTTCTTCGTGGGCGGGGTGGGAGCTAATAAGCGTATGTATAGTTTCTCCCGATTCTTCCGAGACCGACGCCTGAGGGGGGGAAGTAAATTTGCTTTCTTACTTTTTCTTTTTCTCTGCTATTTTATGTCGAGCCGGGTACGGTAGGGTTGTGTGTGTATGATTCTATGTGTTTTTGTTTTACCGCTCTTATCAAGTACGCTTCATCGGCTGGTTATTTGTTTTATTTACCTGAAAGTGGTGGGATGTAATGGGGGCAATGCACATCATGTATTTCTTTCTTTCCACCCCCCCTTGGGCTCCCGGTTTGTTTTTCAATCCTCGTCTCTCGTTTCTTGTATTTGGACCACAGTGCGTAGCTATAGACTCCTGAGAATCCTTTCTTTCCTCTCTTTTTATATCCTTTGGGTTTTGCTGGTTTGTTAACTTCAATTCTTTGTTTATACCTCGCGTTAGTGGGAATCGTGTACCGCTCGTTATTTGGGTGATTTGGTCCCGTTCTGCCTGCCCACCTGCCTACCCGGCGTAGCGATATACCATTGACTATTTTCTGTAATGTACGAGTATGTACTGCACCTACACCGCTCTATGTAGTGCGTACGAGTAAAAGTCTGCCGTTCGCTTCCTTGTTCTTGTGCGATAAATTTGCACGGGTACCGTGGCCCACCCACCATCTTAAAAATAAAAAAAAAACACACGGCGCTATGCTTGACTACAAGTACCGGTACAATGCGGTACACCTACCGACGCGAAAAGAAAATGACATCACTAGCTCTGGTAGCTCAGGGGTTAGAGCATGCGATTGCAGATCGCAGGGTCGATCGTTCGAATCGGTCTCAGAGCTGTGTTTTTTTTTTCCTTCTTCCTTCTTCTTTGCGCTACATTTGTCTGTTGTGCGATCGCCCGGTATGATAATGTGTCAAGTTATGGAATGCTTTAGGGGACTACTGTACTTGGTTGGGCTGTCGGGTTTCGGGATCAGGGTTGGCTTCAAATGAACGCGGAGGGTGGGGGAAGAAGAGGGGGGGCTCTTCAGGATCGACGAAGCGTGGCATAATTATCGGTAACGAGGATGCTACGGTACCTGCCCATACCATATCGCATTGCTGCCGGTAGATGGAGATCCTGACTACCGGTGCATGGGCTACTCTGCGGTACCGGTGAACCAGTAGTCTAATTTGTAGGCGCTCCTCATTCTTCCTCTTGTTTTGGGTTGCGGGCTTCGAGGATGATCCGTGCTGTGGGTGATACCATGCCATGACGGGTATTATGTAACTCACCGTAAGAGCATGATGTGTACCGATAGTATCTGAAATATCGCTATTATTTACCTTGCCATCCGATCACCGAGAACAAAGGCAAAAAAAAAAAAGACGTTTCAGATGCGCTGTATATCGGTTAGGTTCTATTATCGTATATCCGTCCAGGTTTCGAAATTGGAGAAATGAATTGAGTGGAGCGGTGGAGGGTGGATTTTTGTGTTTGTGCATTGGTGACATATATAACCTGATGCCGGAAGGGGGGAGATGGAAAGATGGAAATGATGTATGTGGTTAGCGGGAGTGTTCTTACGGGACGAGTACAGTACTCTCGCTCTGGGAAGTTGGTCGTGATTTCTGCAAGTTTGCTCTTGAGGCCAATATAAAACTTACCGGTATCTGTGTGGTCTGGTGGTGTGCTCTAGCTAGAGTACTGTACTGTGGCATAGTAACTGTAAAGTGAATATCGATCGTACATACCGTACCGGCACTTTTGATGGAATACGGTGTTGGAAATATCGTTCCTGTCGGAGGGAGGGTCTTTCTGGTATATACCGGTAGTATAGTGCTGTACCGTACCGGTAGGGCATGTATAGACTAAGGCTGTGTCTGACTGTACAGTACGTCCTGCTCTACGCCTGTACTCGAGTATCATCAACCTCCATCATTATCATGTTGTATCCCCCCTGTAGACTGCCTGTACTGTACCTGTACCTGTGCAGAACAGTAATCTCGATCCCAGAACTCCCCACCAAATATAAAATCCAACCGCTTACTGTATCTCGAGAAACGGCCTAGCGTAGCTTACAAATACTCAACAGGTTCTCCTAATGCTGGGTACAGTACAGTACAACGCTTGCGGAAGCTTACCGTGACCAGTGACCAGTTATTGATGGCATAATCCCGATAGCAGGATATGGGGGAGAATGTGCGGTGTTGATCGTGAGATGTATGAGGGAGCATGCCTGTATGTGTTAGGGCGGTGAGCTCTCAGTTGTTGGTGTGACTGTCTTGTATGTTATTGGGGAAACCAGTACTGTTAGTGGTGGCTTCCTCGCTTTGGTGTATTTAGCCTTCTTTTGGAGCTTCGGGAGGAAGATGAGAACGACTTCTGTCTCCTCACCTTCGGTCTTCGTCTGCGCCGTGATTTCCCTCCTCCCCGCTGCGCTCAGTTTAGCCATCAGAGCCATCAGTTATTGCAGACTCTGTTCCGTAACGGCCTATCCGTTATGGCAGCAGCGCTGGTGGATATTTTGAGCGTTGATATCGTTTGACTGCCGGTGCGGTACTTATGACTAGATTAGGGCATCATATAGTACTTGCTCCCTCCTATATCAATTCTAGCATGTGGGAGTGGTACCCGGAGCCGTAAGTATCTTATCTTATCTTATCACACACAAATACAGTACTAGTACGGTACAATGGAAGTGTATGATATGATACCATAAAACGCCCGGGGGAGTCAACGAACATGCACTAGTGACATGCTGTGTGGTGCTGGGATAGGGGCTTGGCTGACTGTAAGTGGCGAAGTAGTGAGTTAAACAGAAAAGAAGTAGTTTAGATAAATTTAAAATCACTATATTATCATGAGGATAGCACTCAGGTACAATAGATTTCACAACTCAAATGATATTTTTGATCAACATACGATGCTGTTCTTAACTCTTAATTCTGAATCTTTAAATCTTTCTCTCTACTGTACCTAGTCAATATAAATATCTGCAACATGTTTATGAGTAAATGGGAATAGATCTTCTTAAAGTATTGCAACAGTATTGGAATCAGCTACAGAAATGGTTGGAGTCTGACTGTCAATATCAGAATATTGACAATTCAGAAGATGTAGCAGTGCAGAAGCAGGTTAATGGCAAAAAAAACTTACTTCAGAGAAAGAAGGCTTCCTGTGCAGTATACCCTCTTTATCTTCAAGGCTAGCAGTAGATAAAATAGTTGGTGCTATAAGTTTGAGTTTGAGTTTGAATTACTCTTTTCATTGTGGTTAAAACATTCTCTCCTGTTTTATTTTTCCTCTGAGTGGATTAAGACAATTGAGAACTGTGACTGAAGATAGAATGTAGAAGTGTTGAAGGTTTGGACAAAATGCACTTGAGTACTTTTTAACCTAGCAGTCCTTTTCTTAAGACTTTGAGGGTTCTATCCTTAGCTATATAGGCTAAGGTCAGTCAACTCCTTGATTATAAGTGCCATATATAACAAGTTTTAAGTTGGAATTACAAAATTATAAAGTATGATAATTATCATAATTATCATACTCGAGTGGTTTTCATACCCCCCCCATGATACCTATACGGGGCGCACCGCCGAGCACGCCGCTCGTCACGGATGAGCACAGCCACGAGTGGCTTGGACTATCGTATCATGACATATTTATCATATCCCTCGTGCAACACACACACGGCACTGGGCTTCCTCGGGTAGACTGCCCTACCCCCCCTACCGTACCCCCCTCATATCATACCCCACTCGGACATGCCGCCGTGGTGGGGAACTCTTACCAGAAAATTATCATATCTGCCGATCATCCGGATCTCGGACGGGGGGATTTTGTTTTTCTGATGGTCAGGGCGCTCCAGGTACAGCACTGTACTACGGTACCGGCATTGCTTATATGGTGTGGGTGGTGGAGGAGGCGGGGATGACACCATCTTGTGTGATAATGTTGTGTTAATTTGTATTATACTGGTATAGGTTGTTTGGTCCAACTAGTGTGCAGTTCTGTACTCGAGTATACCGGCGCATTCGACAGTCATAATGCGGGATTACCTCTTTCTTCCCCCCACCCCCCCCCCTTGAGGTTCGTCTGTCTAAATCTGTACTTGCTGTATACTGCTGCATGGTCTGAAAGAGAAAAGCCGCATCTCATCCGTCTCGTAGGGGCCCCGGCCCGCGTGTGCTCGTACAAGTAATCGTGGCCGTTCCGACTCCCCACCAGCGGGGCGGCAACCCCGGAAAGGCAGGCGGAATGCATTCAAGGAATAATGGAGAATTTCATGTTTGGGCCTATGGTGAGTAAATGCCCATGGAAGCAAGCGTCGAATGGGGTCTGAGGGGGGTCTTGCTCATCCGTTGTATATTACTGTGTAGCGCACTACGGCACAGCATGGTTCGTGCGTTCATTCATCGAGATATATGCCTCTTAGTTTCCAAAGCGCCGAGTAAAAGACAAGCCCCTCTCCCTATACAAGAAACAAAACTACAACCCACCCATTTCACCCCATTTCACCTCTAACAGTAGCAAACCTACTCCTAGCTCTAATATCCTTCCCCCAAACGAAAAAGCAAATCATGACCGGCCCCATCCCCAAACTCAAAAACCCAAGAAGACTACTAGCCCACTGGTACCCCAGGCGTCTGTACATCTCCGTGCTGAAAAGCGGGAAACCGGCGGCGAACGAGCTCCGAACAAAAGAATTCGCGGCGAGAGCGCTGGCAGCGTATACGGGGTATGCTTCAACCGTGAAGGTGAATATCCCCGTGAACGCCAGTAGCGTTCCCATGCCGAAAAACGTCGTTCCAATGACTGGCAGGATCCAGTGCAAGTGCGGGAGTGTTGTCCAAGCGAACCAAAAGAGCCCGATGGGGGCGAGTATGCCGCCGGCGATGGCGGAGGGGAGGCGGAACTCTGGTTGAGATATTTGGTTGTGCTTGCGCACTAGGTGGGCGTAGTTTCTTTGCCAGATCGGCTCAGTTGATGCGCCCAGGCACATGCCGACTATTATCCCGATGAATGTTAGGCCGATTTGCTGCAGGGAGAAGTGGTGCACGTTCGCGAAGACTAGGGGGAAGGCTTGGAAAAAGAGGTACAGGATTCCCAGGAGGAGTGCTGAGAAGATGCATAGCAGTAGAAGCATCGGCTCAAATAGTAGGAGCTCAAAGGGGCGGGTGCAGGACCGCAGGACTGTGTGGGCTATGGAGCGGGACATCTTCTCAAGTGGCGCGCGGTAGCGTGGGTCGCCGGTCGATTTTCGCAATGAGACGGCTCGGTCTCGGAGAAGGACTGGGTGATAGGTTTCCGGGACGAAGATGTAGAGACTGGCCAACATGACCACCGACCAGATCATCAGGACCCAGAAGGTCCAACGCCAATTGACGTTCTGGTTGATGAAACCACCGATGAGGGGGCCCAAACCTGGCCCAATCTGGAATCCATCAGTTTTCTCGCTACCTTAATGTTATAATAGATCTTACAAAGGTCGAAGCGGTGTACAGCGTCATCGGAGCCCCGACTTCCGCCTTATTGAACAAGTCCCCCATAGTTCCACCAGCAACAGACAGAAACGCTGACCCGGCCATACCATTTAAAAAGCGGAACACGAGCAGCATGGCGATATGCCGGGCAAGCGCGCAGGGGAGTAGAAATAGGGTAAACAGCGAAAAAGAAATGAGGTAAATCGGTCTCCTACCGTAAAACTCTGACAGCGGGCCGAGGAACATCGGCCCGATTCCCAATCCCGCTACATAAAGGGATAATCCGCCAACTGCGGCCAACTGTGGAACATTAAACTCAGCCGTAACCTGGCGATAGGTGGAAGTATACATGGAAGATGTGCATGTCCTACCACATCACTAATCAGCACATACTCGAGTACTCGTACTAGTACACTACCGGTATTCTCATCACCAAAACGTTGCTTCCCGGAAAAAGCAAATAAGAAAAGCAATCTGGAACAGCGGATAAGGCGAAACTTTTCACTCACACACAAGCACCTCCCAGACAGACGACCCAGGCAGCGAGCCACTTGCGGGACTTGCTCATGCTCCGTGGATTGAGGGGATCAGCGTCCTCGCCAACCCACCTGACCTCGAATTCCTCACCACCGGCACTAGATAGCGCATCACCGCTTGTGTCAATAGCCCACTCAAGGTCTTCGCCGTGGCCGCATGACTGCGCCTTTAACAGTACCGTGCCCGTTCCCGTGATATCCGGCGGCACGGAGGGAGAAGGGATGGTGGTCTTCTCTGGATCCGCGACCTTTCGCTCCATTCTCGATGTGCCCGTACCGTACTTTGGCACTCGCTTAGTCGTCGCGACCGTCGCCCAATGCTATCGACAAAAACGGCCCACAAATCGGGAGGGGAAAGAGAGAGAGGAACGGTAGCATCTTTAAGAGATCTCTATTGGGGATTTGGGTGGGGGGGAGATAGAGTCGACTTTCTCTGAGGGTCGATGCGGCCGCCTTTTACCGAGAAGCGTGTGGGGCAGGCGGGAATTGGTATCCTCAGTTGAGTTAACGCCTTCCGATCGTGTAATTTTTTTCCTAGCTTTCCGGTTACTGTAACCGGGCCCCTTGCTCGTGCATGCAGCACAACAATGGCGAAGTTGAGGAGAGCTGCTGGAAATCATACGGCATAATAAGTTATATCGGCGGGCCAGGCTGTGAATGATTGTTGTCGAGGGGAATAGACTGTTCTGATACTCGAGTACCGGTGCTCGAGTCCGGTATTGTAGCAGTCGCTTTTAAAACTCCAACTGACGCTAGAGCCTTCTCGAAATGCCCCCTGCGTACATACAGGAACGCTGTGCACTGTCTCGGGCGCTTTTCTGCTATCGGGCCTCCCGCTCTCTCGTAGTGTCCACGCCCTTCGGTGGGACGGCTTCGATTCGTACGGATTTCACGACTCGCTAATTAGAATCTAGCATTCTGTGCGTTAGATGAGGCTTCGTCCGAATGGGGAACCGATAGGCTGAATACCATAGAATTTGATAGAGTCTGACGAGATCTTGCTTGCCCCTCCGTCTTTCTTGGCTCTTTCGTGGCTTGCTTGATTTTTTGAATTGAGGGGAAATGCCCATTTCGTGTATTGTACTCGTAAGTCACGAGCACGAGTGGTTCCCACACAACGCCTTCCAGCCTCGCAATCCTCCACGACATTAGTAAAGTTTACGTTTGAACCGCCACCACATGACTGCGTCCAGCACACTGCGATTCAGGGTCTGACGTCGGAGTGCAACGGCTTAATGGTCGGATAAACCGGAATAAGTTTCCGAGATTAACGGTAGGGGCCTGTTCTAGAGAATGACTAACCGCCCTCTGCCCCTGGACATGGAGCGGAGGTAGGCAAGTACTGTACTGTACCGTAAAAGCTCTTGGAATCCACTAAATTTATCTTCGGCAGCCCGTCATCCTACGATATTAATAGGTTTAGCATGACAGGTCAACAGGATTGCGAATACCGGTTAACTAGATCTAACTCACTCAGTGGGCTGATCTCCTTTTCTATTCCGGGAATACGATAGTCCTTCTTGCGGATTTTTGTTGCGCAATCCGAAGATTAGAGGGTTCGGACGGAGATAGTGGATTCCGGGAGTTTTTACGGTATCATACTCGAGTACCGGTACATTCTAGCCACATAAAGTCCGTAATCCACGGGCTTGGGAAGGGCTGTGGTCTGAGCGTTAGTGGTGTGGAGAACTTTGAAGTGACAGTGATAGCGTATGATGGAAGGTTAGGAGTGGGTGCGGCGATATAAGGGTAATGCGAAAGAAAGGGGTATTGTATCATATGGTAAAAGTATTGGCGTAGAGGTCGGAACGAAGGAGTGTGTGTGTGAGTGGTCGGAGGAATAGTAGGAGTGTATGGGATCACGAAGACACCACTCTTGCTAGAATACAGTAAAATTACTGCGCAGTGAAACAGGGAGCTCCTCAATCCCATCACAAACTTTCTGAGTGCTATTGTAGTTTTTTTCTCTCCCGACAACCTGAGCGAACTAATTTATGTCCCAAACCGCTAAAGAACATTTATACCCGGGGCCCAGCACCCCCTATTTCTTCATAACAACTCACTCGCGAATAGTCGTATGAGAGTCACAACAAAAAGTACTGTACAAATCAAACAAACCTTACGAGATTTAATCTGACAAAAGCTAATACCGGTACTAGGATACCAATTGACAATCACTAACCCCTCTGTATCCACTCTTACTCCTTTCAAAGATCCGTCCCCCCCTCATCGTCAGCATCAGAAGGGTTATCTGATAAAAATGCTTCTGAAACTTCGGCAATGGGTGATAAACGCCTCGGACCCCGCGGCATCTCATCTCCCGAGCTACGCCAGAGCGTCTCCAGTTCAAGCCCCTCCAGCTCCTCATTTATATCAATCCCCCTTCTTCCTTCTTGTCCACTCCTTCTCCGGCCGATCCTCTCTGTGGCATTCCTAAGAGCGCGGCTCACCGGCCCCCCTCGGATGTCTTCCCGGCTCCCCAAATGCTGCTGCCGATTCTCTTGTGATGCGAGCATTGATACACGTGGCCGAAGGCCCCCATGAGTTGGATGTCTCTCGTTGTTCTTGGCATCCATGATGTGTTTGTATTGGAGCCAGCCAACCACTAGGATTACCACTACCAGGAATACCCAGAAGAAGTAAGTTATCTGGCTTGGGCTCGGGCCCGGGGCTTCAGCGTCAGTCTTAGTGGCATGGGGGTCACCAGGCCGAGGAGTTGCGTGGGGCCAACTTGGGAATGGTTCTGTAGATGGATGGTGGGTGGCGGTGGGTTTCGTGAGACTTGGGGCTGAACCGGGGGTTGGAGGAGAGAGAGAGTGGTCTATCCGGAGGCTTGAATAGGGATGCTCCCCCTCATATGGATTTGAACGGCTCTTGAGCGGTATCGTAGACATAGTTGAAGCGAGTAGAGCTGTTTGGGAGGCGATAGTCAGGGGAGTGGGGAACGGCGGTCTCTGGATTTGAGATGGGATTTATTCAAGTATTCGTGGCGAAGGTACGTACCACTGAAACTTTGAGTGATGCCTCTAGTTTTAGTCAACTATCCATCCACACATGTAGCCTAT
Organism: Tuber aestivum; assembly: GCA_900010015.1. Classification (NCBI taxonomy): domain Eukaryota; kingdom Fungi; phylum Ascomycota; class Pezizomycetes; order Pezizales; family Tuberaceae; genus Tuber; species Tuber aestivum. The sequence continues at coordinate 322,723 of LN891039.1, forward strand.
CCAAATTCACCTAAACAAGCAACTTTGGCTTCCTTTCCGGTACGGGTGTTCAACTTGAGGCAGATCTAAGGACCAAAACATGCAACCTCTATCCAGATTAACTCATACAAAATCGCTGCAGAGGAAAAACTCACAACCCACGATTCGCAACCATTACGTGAGGGACCTAGCAGCAACACCGGGATATCGTGGAAGACTCACAACTCAAATGCCTTCTACAAACCAGCCACTCTGAGCCCGAGGTCACTATGATCCGGAGAAATGCCCACCATACTAGCCCCTACCCCATCTCACATCAAAAAGTTCACTCTACCGCGCAACTGGCTCCCAATCATTGGCCCCTCAAAAGATTGGAAATCCGGAGGACTGGGAGTGAAAAGTTCTGCGAAAGAGAAGAAATCGGAAGCACGAATCACTACTTCACGGTATGGCCAGGCACTGTAACACATTCAACTCCGCTTATCCGAAAATTTTATCAACCATTGTGTGATAGTCAGAATCTTTGACGATCCTCTTGAATTAAGGCATCGGGAACGGTGGGGTTGGTACGAGTTCTACCCGGCGTTCAGAAGTCGTGGCCAAGCAATGATCAGCCGGGGGCTTCTACCGTGCCCGGCAGTAGCACGATCATGGACATGGGGGTGGGGATATATTAACCCTTGGAAAATGAATTTGTAAATATTTCTTTTACAGTTTACCAACGGTATGATTTTCCAACGCTTCAGCGACAGTACGGAGACATGGGATGAAATGGGGTAGGTTTGGCGAACGGCAGCTTGTACTGTATAAGAGGAGGGCGTGGAGTTAGTATTGATCACGCATGGTAATATAATCTAGGGAATTGTATCCCACCTTCAAGCAGGCGGTAGGAGTTGTATCATAGCAGTAGGTCTATTTGAACCTCAAAGGTACCCTAGCCCTAAATATTTCTCCCAATAGATGTCAGAAGGGGCAATATCGCATCGTTAAATTTGACAGGTTATCGGATAGCGTGACCTCACGTGCTCCGTGACGCCCAGAATTACGCAGGGCATCATAGCGGGTCTATCCGCCTGGTGAAATTGGGTGATTCAAGAAATGGAGTAGAGTTCCCGGGGTAATTCAGGTTCTGTCATACCACATATGGGAATTCCCTACATACTCTTGCCCTACATGCTCTTGCCCCTCCTGCCCAAGGAGGATGTCTCTAGTGGGTGCTTAACTTCTTGCGGGGAAATTGGGTCCTATAGCTGTGTTCTGATAGTACAGTAAATTGCGGTAGGTCATACTAAGCGCAAGGAAGTGACGCGAGGTGACGGATTTGAGTATAGGTGTCGGGAGAGGAGGACGTCGTCGTGGTATACAGCTCACTTTAAAGCCCGTTTATATCTTCCAAACCCCGCTGCTTGCAAGAATCCATATCGAATGATATTCCATGTTTCTCATATTGACTTGCTATTGGTGGGGAGTGTAGTGCTAAGCTGTATTAGCGATCGAGCTATTGCGGTATAGATAGTGTAAAAGTAATTTCAACTGTTCCCGCAGCGACACAGGTCTCTGTTATGATACCCGAGCTTACGCTCTCTCTTTTTTTTTTTTTCAGCACAGAATATCTGGTGGAAATAATTTCAACCCTTGGGGGATATACATATATATATTGGAGGTGAACATCCACTGTGCATATGACTCCCCAGATCTTGATTAACTAAACAAAATATGTCTCAGTCCTGGCACCCTCGGCACTGATCCTGGGGCGATATCGGTCACCCGCTAGTTACCTTGTAGGACCCGGCTCGAAGAGGAAATGGCGGTAACGGCATTTCTTGCGGCTGGTTCGGTTTCTGTACGATACGTTACTGTAGATTGATTCAAGCTCGACTAAGAAAAATCTAAGCTACACCCCTCCCCATACAGCAAGAGAGGGGATCGGGTTTCCAACTATGGCTAATTTTTATCATAAGTTACAAGTAATTTCCAATTTCGGGACGCTATCACACAATATTATAATAATGCGCTGTGGGTTTCCTAATAAAAAACCTAGCACTACGGATGGTGAATCCCTCTGCTAGTCGGTCGATGGGCAGGATTATCATTTGACCTTCAATTTTGTGGTATCGTCTGGATTGATTACGCCGGCTACGGGGCACCTCTTTCTTTCTCAGGGAAATAGACCGCAAGCAAACAGGACCTTCTCCTTTCCTGCAATACTCCCTCTTAACAATGGGGACTTGGTTGGGAAGTGCAGAGATCTGGGGCATGAGACCATGGTATGTTTCTATTCTCACCATTTCCCTGGATAAACTTATAGCTTTGCTCTTCTTATTTGAGTTATTGGACTTTTTGGTATCGGGGGGTGGCCATGACTAAGGCTGGCGGTTGGGTGAGCACGCTTTTTTTTGGTCGGTTTGGGTTGGGTTTATGCCCTGGAGGGCTGGGTTAGGGAGCCAGTGTTTGGGTGGCAGGTGGGCCGGGTTTAACTGGCGATTAACTCGTGGGGTCTAGGGTATGGGTGTTGATCTTTGCAGGCGAGGGCGGGTTCCCTCATCCGGGAAACTCACACAGAAGGGATGACGTCCAACTTTGGTAAGGTATTGTGCTAAAATTCTGCTTTTTTTTTGGGGGGGGGGGTTAACACCGGATTTAATCGGGTTGGGTTTGGGATGGGTTTGAGGAGCTTCAACCCTGGTGAGCCAGCTGTAAGGCTGAGCACAATAGCATATCATACTTGCACAAGTAGAAGAGATATGGGACGTGACGCCGGAAATGAAAAGGACAAGGGTACACTAGTAGTGGGGGTATGTAGCTTGTGATACGTTGCAAATGAAAGTTATAAAGAAGGAAAGTATACAAATTATCAAGGGTGTCACTAATATGAGGTAGGAGAAAGATTACACCAAAACCCAATTGGAGAATAAGAGTGAAGCGGGATATAAGTGTCGGAAATATGGACAAACATTATAGACCATACATAGGAAATAATCACTACACGAAATAAAACCTACGACGCTTGTTGGTGATCGCTCGCGCTCACTCACGGATGTGGTTGGATCAAGGGCCATAGAGAATGAAATGGCATTCCCATTGTCATAGTGATCTTCAGCGCGATAGTGGGTAATTCGTAGACAGACAAGAGACGACGGAGACGGGAGAAGCGAAAAGACGAATGAAAACGGAAGGTGGAGAACGGAAAATGAGGAGAGACACCAAACAATTGGGGGGCGTTAAGTCTTGATCGTGAATGTCAAGACTGGCGGATCCTTTTCAAGGGGGGCTCAGATAGATCAGAAGACTCATTTGAGACGAGGTTGGTTGATTCATCGGCCTGTAGATTTAGGAATGAACCCCTCGACTTGAGTAGCAACTTTACAACTCCCCCGTGCCCATTCTGGGTAGCCCATGAAAGTGATGTCCTACCATTCCTATCTGTGAGTTCGGGTTTGACATCGTTCCGTTCCAATAGTATCTCCACAACTCTCTCATGCCCATTTTCGGCAGCCCACGAGAGGGGTGTTTGACCGTATTTGGTATCTACTGTATTTGGCCCAACACCTTCCTGTTCCAATAGCGCCTTCACAACTTCCTCATGTCCGTTCTCGGCAGCCAGCGAGAGCGGGGTTCGGCCCCAATGATCTGCCTTTTCGGGATTGACACCGGTCCGTTCCAACAACATCTTAACAACTCCCGCATGCCCGTTCTCGGCAGCTAGCGAGAGAGGTCTTCGGCCCCAGAAATCCGCCACGTCAGGGTTGATGTCAATCCCTTCCAATAGAATCTTCACGACCCCTTCATGCCCATTCATAGCAGCCAATGTAAGAGCCGTATTACCTTCGGGGTTCGCTGCATTGAGGTCCCAATCTCTGACCTTCATTAAAGCAACTGTTATATCCACAAGCCCGAGGAATGCTGCACCATGAAGCCCTGTAAATCCCTCAGGGCTATATTTCGTGTACCAGGGCTGCTTACGCCAATACCCTGTGTGCAATAAGAGCAGATTTGACGATAGATGCCTGTCGAATCCGTCCAATAGTGTTAGTGCAAACGGTATCATACTTTCAGTAGTTTCCCTTCTAGCATGAGTTCCCCAGTAACGGGAAGCATAATCTAGAAGGGGAGTTGTGGGCGGGGCCGAAGCCAGGGAAGGCGAAAGATCCCTGACGCACTGAAAGTTGAGGTAGGTTAAGCAAACCTCGGCAATCATAGCGTGCGGACTATGGAACAGGGTGGGATTATCCGCGAGATACTCTTGAAGAGTGTAGTGGACAAGGCGGATCGTGGGAGAGGACACCTCGACCGTGAGAAGTCCTAGTGAGTATCGCAAAACTGTTTCTATTCGAGGGATGTTCTCGGTATTTGGGTTTGGAGATCCTTTCTCTACTCCCAGCGCGTGGCACAACTCGACGGCCTGTAATGGCCGCTCCGAATACGATACCCACATCAGGGCCTGCATGGCAAGTCTTGATTTACCCCCCGTCTGCGCCTTCACTCGTGCTAAGGTTGCTGCGTACGCATCCCCTAGACTCTTCCCTTTTGTTGTCGCGTGGAGCATCTTCCTCCTCTGATGGATTGTGGCCTCCCCCATAATGGCGCTCATATTGAGGGAAACTAGGATGAATCTATAAAGTATTGTTAGTGAGTCACTTGGACTTGGTTGGGAAAGCGCCTGATTTTCCTACTCGCATTTCTGAGTTTTTCTCTGGGATTACCCTCATAATATCATCACGCAAATTGTCGTCCATCGCATCCGGTTTGGTGTCATTCCCCAGCTTCGAGACTAGAAATGTTTCAATGTCCTCTTTGGTAGGGCTTATGGGCACCACAACCGCCCCGGCGAAAAGTTCCTTTATTTCTTGCGACACCAGAGCCCTCCCAGTCAGAAATATTCGCGTGTTTGGCGAATCTTGAGCGATGTCTCGTAGTGACCGGAGAAGATCTAACCTATGCTTTGGAAGGGCTTCATCTAAGGCGTCGATACAAATAAATACTTGCGGTAACGATGCGACGGTCATCTTCATCCATTCCAACAGATCTGGGAGCCGCGGACGTCGGCCACCAAACTCCCTTCTCGCCGTTTCAAACGCCTCCCCCAGGTATTCCGGAATTTTCCCTCTGTTGACGAGTTGCTTGAGAATAGCTCCTAACATGTTTGCGGCCGACTGTTCGTGTTGGGCGAGGAAATCGCAATATAGCCCCACCACGACGATATCTTTTCTACGAGCTTGATCGGAGAGATGATCAATCACTAGGGAGCTGATGTTTGTTGGTTTTTAGTGGTGTTTGGTCTGTCCGTTTTCGAGAGGGGGGATTCTTGCCTCAAGTACGTCTTCCCCACTCCCGGGCCCCCGTAACAGAATAATACCGGCGGGGCTGGGCCCTCGCGTCCACTTGCATCACTCCATTTTTGAAACTCGCTGGTTTCCAGCAGCCAATTTCCCACGCCATCAATTCGGTCGGTTCGCACCCCACGGTGCCGTTGATGAGGTTCGAGTGGTGATAGCCACTCTAGGATCTGCCATTTCTCATCATCAATTCCGGTGGTGATGACGATATTGGTGGTGATAGAGTTAAAAGAGTTAATAGAGTTGAAAGTGTTAATAGAGTTGAAAGTGTTAATAGAGTTGAAAGTGTTAATAGAGTTGGTGGAGGACCCAATGTTGCTGGGGCCAAAAAAGTTGGCGCTGTTTTCATCGGTGATCCCCATGCTTCGTAATGAATTACCAGTATATGCAGTTTTGTCACCTGTTTCCAAGTGCTTTCGACCAATAGTAGTTGTATCGTGGAGCTCGAAGGGTTTATCATGGCGGCCCCACAAAGCGGAGGGCGATGAGGTTTTGGCATTTACCAAGACCCAAGGATCTTCATGCCAAGAAAAGTTGTGCAGGGTTGTACGAGGCTGTTGAGAAAAAAATAAGCAGAATGGCATGCAAGAACCCAAGCCCTGCTTCTTCATGCTTTCCGTTCTATGCCTTCTAAAGCTGTAAAAGGGATTGAAGAATTGCTAGTATAGTCCAAAATTCTTTTGAATGTCTCCTCAAGAACCCACAAATTATTAAAGAGTTGTTGGCTACTTTGACGAGCAATATTGTGACTAAAGAAGCGCCAAGCCAGTCCACACCCGCGGACCAATGTAGTTGTATGAGTACTCGTACAGTACAAGTACAGTCCTCAGGGGTCAGAAACTAAAATCCGGGGAACTATTTCACAATTTCATGTAGGTAGAAATTTACTTTGCTAGATCAATGAGTGGTTGAGAGGCTGTGAACATCACTACGAGTGCGGCCGATATATCCGTCACGTGAAATCTGAGAGGCAAAAGCGGTCTATCTCATTGACGCCTCAACTGAGTACGATACCCGCATCTTCGGCTATCTAGACTAGGGAGATTCAAAGTTCTCGGTACGCTGTGAACCGAGTGCACAATATACCCCGCAAATGCAAGTGTACTTCTTGAATGAAATGACCATACCTCTGAACTGGTATGCTGCACGCTGCGTTTTTGGCTGCGGCGTAAACGTCGCAACTCCAACAGCTCCTCATGAGTTTGTGGCTCAATATGAATATGGCCCAACAGGAATTTGTGGCTGGGCAGTAGATTGCGGCTCGGTATGGCATAAGACTGTTCAGCCACAAATTCCTGTTCAGCCACACGTATTGGGCTACAAACTCACACACTGAGTTACAACTCATGCTCGATCTGTTACTCGCTGGAAAATGTCAACTTTAGCAGGGGCCGGGCGGGTTTGAGGTTGCGGGTCGTGCCACTGGTCCATGCAACATGCATGCATGGACCAGCCTTAACAAAACAATATCTTGACAAGATACTAGTGCTTTCAGGTTAGGGATCAAGACGTATATCGCCGCCATTATTGAAAGAACGGTTCATTAGTACTCACTAATAAGCGGCCGTAAATAGCACAAGTGTTGGTTTAGAGCCTTTCTACAAGTAGAGTCCCGAGTAAATCCCAACCTGGCTAGGACCGAGGCACTCGTCCCCTTATGGATATATTCGGGAGAGCCCAGTCTGGTCGGATTCCTATTATCCTTCTTCCTTTAAGCTAAGGCCAAATTTTCCGGGGGGTCCCGAGAGCACACGGATCTTTGCGGGGGATACCGTATCGGAATTGTTTAACGGAGAGGAAGCTCCTAAGCCGTGCAGAATCGAATGACCTCGTTCGGGCACCCAAACGGGATTCTGGAAAAGCTCTTTTGTATCCTCGTGCCCGGGGCTGTAGTGGGACTCAAAACTGGGGGGGGGGGGGGTAACACAAGGATTAGTAAAATACAGGTACCGTACTGGCACTGGTACTTACGCTCGAGTAGTACCGCAGGCTGGAGTCAGGAATACAGCTAAGATGAGGTGCAAAATATTTCGCCTCCTTGTTACACAACATCTCACATCGTGACTGCATTCATTGCTCCTCAAGGGTCAACCCCTGTCCCCCCTCCTGTCCTTTTCACTTCAGAATGGGTGGCGGAACACCTACTACCTGGTTATAATATTTATTCCTGCTCTGGAACTGGCTTGTTTCATCTACTGTACAAGGGAATATGCGGTGCACAGTAAGATTTCTAAAGATATTGCCATACCGGTACACAGGCACATTTATTGCGAGCGGTGAGAGGGAGGAAGAAGAAATCATTGATAGAAGTATTATAGAGGTGATGAGAAAACGGGGAAAAAGAGAAACCACCTACTGGACAAACTCAATTCGCGCCGGGGCCCATACTAGTGCCTTCTCCCATCACAAGCCAAGCGCAATATTTCCTTCCACCTACCGTAAGAACTGGAATAATTGAACCTCATGTTGAGACGTCCAAAATTACCTCTATTCGATAGCGGGGTGAAAGCCGACACCCTCAGCTCCAGCCTAAGACAAAAAGAAAAGCAAAACGCACCGCATCTTACCAGCAAAGGCAACTCCAACGTCCTAGCGCGAGGTTCAATGATTCCAGCTCTTTACGGTACAGCCCAACTCCGCGTTGACCTTACGAATTCAATTCCGATATTGGAGTCCTGAAGCGGGGAGGGAGGAATTGTGAAGCTATCATACTGTTTCCTGTGTCCGCGCGCCGGGTATGATATTAGTATGGTAGGAAGCATGGTTCATGCGTTCTTAGATTGAATGGCTGAATTGAGCCATTGGTCCATCTCGAGGCGTGCAGTGGTAGGTAGGGAAACCTCACGTATGATACGGTATATACTGCTACCGTAAAAACTCTTGCGATTCGCCGTCTGAGATCCTACAATAGCAGAAATCAATGGCCAAACCACACTAGATATACTCTGTCTAGGTAACACTACTCCTTTTCGGGGTGTTTTGCCTCTGATCACGGGGAATCAATGGTACTCCGACCAAGAGCCCTACTCCAAGTGGCCAGGGCTTGCCTGATTGGGACGCTCTATCGTAGTATCCGAGCATTGGGTCAAGGGGCGAGAAACAAAAGCAGCCAGTGGGGAAATCCAACGTGCCGACAAACCGGGATTGTCAAACAAAACCGGGAGATACCGCCTGCCGCTGACCCCCCGTGTGAGTATAATAAGAATATCGCTTTCAACCACGGAAGGGGGGGATGACTACCGTACCGCTATCGCTGCTCAACGGCCGGAGCAGTCGATCGATTCAGCCATCGCACGGCACGTCCACGCACGAAGAAAAAAGAAATTTCCTTGGTTGGCGGCATTTCGAACCTTGCCGTATATATAGATAATCTCGTTACCTACTGGCGGGAGAGAAATACTATAATTTACTCGGCGGGGCTAGTTACTACTACCGGTGTCTTGCTTTAGCGCATTACGGTACGATAGTCCAATTCATCAGTGGAGTTTCTTCAACGCGGCGGAGTTGAAGTTGGACGGCTAGGGTAGCAACTCCCGTACAAGGTGTCCAACCTTAACAGTCGCTCGGGCATATAAAGTGATGAATTCAACAAGTTTCACACTAGTGGGGTGGGCTCTCGTAGAGTGATGATATCGTTTTCAGCCTTGGAAGCAATAATTTGGTTCGGGTCGTTAACCGGGGTATCGCTCCCTTCTCGACGTTGAGGATCTTTTGCGGGGGCATGGCGGAAATCGCCGGGGGACGAACAGGGATTAGCAGTGAGGGCGAGGTCTACCGTGGTGTACGGGTGCGAGTACAAGTGCCTACAGAGGGGAAGTGAGTGGAAGTGGGTGGAATATCTGATTTCCTACGAATGGCCGTGCGAACCCAGGATCACAGGGAGTTGATTTCTATTTTTATTCTTTTGAAACTATTACCCGAAAAAAACGGGCGGGCAGGAAGGGGAAATCCGGGCATTCTTGAAGGCCACTACTACCCCGACGCCTTTTGCGAACCCCCCCCCTTTGTTCCCCTGTTCCCCCCACACTCCCGCCTGCCATGGGCGGGGTTACGGCACCCCTCTCTGAGGCAGATGGTGGCAGACTGGAAATTCTAGGAGTTGCCAGTAGCCGCTATAGAACGCGGGAATGCCTGTGTGAGAGCTGATACCTGAGAACCCCCGGGCTTGCAGGCGTTGAGCGTGGACGGTAACTTAGACCACTCGTGATTGGGGTGATTCTGCTCTCGTAAGAAGCAACCAGGAGAATAAAGGAGAGAGTTTATTTGGCTCCGGTCGGGTGTGTTGTGTTGGTTGTTTCAGGCAATCCACAGGCGTACCGGTAGGTTGGCATTATGTTCTCGCGATTGACTTCCCTTATCAAATGAGACCAGCGGCTGTGAGAACAGGGCAAAAAGGTGGACTGGCAACCCATTCATCCCCCAGAGGGTGTCTCCAGGGTATCCTTGACAGTCTAGCAATGAAAGGGTGCAGCGCTTTATCATTGTGTAATTGTCCCAGGCCATAGGTGCCCGAAAATTAGTATTTCTGGAATATATGGAAAAACATCTGCCCGGATCTGAGCGGCCATACAAAATATACCTCCCTGTCTTTGGGCACTTATGGCCTAGCACGGCTATCATTGAACTGGTGGAATCTGATAGCCGTTGAGTAGGTTAATTCCGGGCATGATGGTGAGGGCTTACTCTCTTGCTAGATATCCCTGTTGCTTCGGGCCCTACCTGCCTCTGGGGAAATGCCCAATTGGGATATCGTACTGTTGGCGGCCTTTGCCTGTAACCATTGGAGCGAGTGAGTTTGCACGTCTCAGGAACGCCTCTCCAGAACTGGACCGCAATCTTAGCTAAGGCCTTTCCGCACAGGCAACGCCCCTCACTGTGCTGTTATTTGTCTAAGCCGGTGTAGTAAATGGGAGTTAGGTTCTTGTATGCTTTCGCCCGTGGAGCTTCTCAGAGGATGGAGGTTCAGATCGTAGTTGGTTGTTGCATGGATGGGATTCGAGGTGTTTTCCCTATGTTGTTCTCTTTGAGAGTGCGTCTCGTATTATATCGAAAGGAGCAGGCTTGGACAGGCGCTGCAGACTTGGTGGTCCCAAAGAGAGGAACGGTTTTGAAACACTACAGGTGACTAGCTTGGGGGGCGTCGCCTTCCGATGACCCCCATTTTATTCCATTATCTCGTCCGCTGCTGGTGGGGGTGAGGGGGGGTGTGATGGGGAGAAGCTCATAGGAAACCATAAAAACCCCCAAGATTGACTGGGGATTGCAGAGCGAATCCTAGAATCTCAACATTAAACCACACAACCGGCGCCGGAAGCCTCTCTTAAGTATTTTCCATCTTCTGCTTCTTCATCGCACAGCCCCCGCACAGCCCCCCCCCCAGCCTGCCCCATTTCCGAACCCGCCTCCCCAGCCCTGCCCACAATGCGAGAACAATTTTATAACACTAGCGCTCTCGTGTCGGGTAATAATGCTGCAACGCAACCGTCCGACGATGTATCCAACTCTGGAGATTCCGAAAACGCGGACTTTGGTTGGTATAGATACCCCCGTGAGGAACAGTACACCCAAGAGGACAAGAGAATCCTCACCGGGCTGGACCCCAGGGAACTTGACGCGGCTTCGCCGCCGCAATTGAGCAACGGCATGATCTGTCGTAGCCAACCAGCACCCGCACCCCTACAACACTCTGATGCTCACTTAGAGCGGGCGGCGCCCTTGGAGTGGCTCGGCCGGGACGACACCATAGACTCATACGGTAGCTCCCACAATAGCTACTCCCCGTCGGGTACTGTCCATTGTGATAATATCGATCCTAAGCTTCTCGGGCAAGACGTGTAAGCACACAAACTCCTATTTCCTGTATCTCTCTAAAGTGAGCCAACCATTCACTAATTTTTTGATCGGACAGGCCTTCAGAATACGCGCATCCAATGCACGAGATGGATATGCCACTGGTATTCTCACCCGGCGGATTGACCACCGCTACTCCCAGCCCCGGCTCGGCCCACTACCAAGGTTTCTCGCCCGACGAAAATGAAGACTACTTTGGCCTTGTTCGAAACCATCCACAACACCCCACGAGCGGTGGGCGGCATCAGCCACTCAATAGCCTTCCGGGGCACGGGTTTTACCCCAACCCGGGCATCGGTGATATTGCTCCTGTTCCTCCTCCTGCCCCGCCCGCGTACCCCGGTCAGGGGCGAGGGGCTTTGGCCGGCCACCCGGGCCCGGGTGTCTTCGTGTGCGACCCCTGCGGGGCAATATTTAAACGACAGGCCGACCTTGACCGCCACTGGGGTACGTCTCGGGCGCATGGAAGTGCGAAGGGGCCAGCATGCCTGGTGGAGGACTGCAAGCGGAAGGGGAAAAACTTCACGAGGCTCGATAACGCTGTGCATCATTACCGGCAGCATGGAAAAAGCAGTGCTGAGGTGGATGAGTTTATCGCGAGATGGAGGAATCCGGGAGGGAGCTAGGTTCTGGGGGGAGGGTTGGTCCAGAGGCAATACCACGGTGTGAGGTAGGTAGTGAGGGGTAGTGGTGTTCAGTGGAGGCGCGTGGTGGTGGGATCAGTGGAGGCGCGTGGTGGTGGGATCAGAGGAGGGGAGGTGGAGAGGGAGGAGGATGTAGAGGTGAAGGAGTGTTATCAGTTCAAATAGCTCTCACCTCCGTGGCTATGGGGAGTGTTCAGTGCGCTGTTGGGAGGTGGCCTAGCGCGGAGCTCCCTCCGTGAGCAAGGCTTGGCGGTAGTACAGGGGGACTACGATAGGCTGACTCCGGTCATGATACCCTTGCTTCTTCGTCCGGGGGCTTTTTCCTTCCCTTTCTTAATTGCACTACCGATACCTCTATTTTCTTGTTCAAGTATTCTATGGGCTGTGCCCTGTGCTCTACGAACTATCCCGTTGTTTTGCTGTTGTTTTTCCTTCCTGTTTCCTTTTTTTCTGCTTTTTCTTTGTGCTTGGGCAGGACACTGGGGATCATTGGAGGTATGTATAGACCTGTTGAGATTCTAAGAGAAAACCCGGAACACAGTTGTAAATCCCAAACGATTTGACTATGTACTATGGGGTTGGGGCTGCCCCTGCTGGTGGGATCTAGTAATTTACCGATACGAGTACAGTCTCACCTCGCTATCCCGGATGGCCAAATTTCACGGATTTCATACGGGACAACGGGGTGTCCGGAACAACGGGGTATCATGAATAAAATAGAAATTTCCAAGAAAAAGTTAAGATCTTTTATTCGCATTCTCTTGAGAAGGCTTAATTCAATAAATATTCATATGCAGAATTGACTCCACCTGTCTTCTACTTTGTAGGTCTACAGGTAGCATGTTCTTCATCCTCCTCTTCCTCACTGCTTGTATCAATATAGAGAATTGGTTCCTCCTCTCCTCCCATTACCGTGACTGCAGGCACTCTCCCTTGTCCCTGTGGTCCTAGCTCCTGAGATCTGATATCATGGGAGTGGGGTTGGTGGGAGGCTGGAACAGTGGGACGAAAGAATTGGTGAATTGTTGTCTGCTGAGTTTGCCGAGTATTCCGGTAACTGTGATTTATTAGAAATCAGATCTGAAGAGATATAGGATAAAGAAGAGAATACCGAAGAAGGGCAGAATGAAGCTTGTAGGTGGATGTTATCAGTTCTTCCACAGAGAGACTATTACAGCCAAGAAGGGGTAGGTGAGTAACCGGAAGAGTTTGAAGAAGGCGTTGAAGCTCAAAGCTGTAATGCGCGGCGGTCTCTATTCCAATTACTGGAAGTGTGGAAATATCATCACCGTCGCTTTCTGGCTCACTCCGATCTAAGCTCTCCGACGTGCGCAATAAGATCCCTTCAGCAACACCATCATGGACAATAGCACAGACATCTGGAAAAAAACTATCCAAAGGTGAATCCAATCTCTCCTCATCATTGAGGAAATCTTCAAGGCACTCAATCTGGTCAACTCCTTGCTCTCTTAATTGACTCAGAGCTTGTTGGAATTCGTGCTGTTCAAGACTAATGAAGTGTTCGATCGGGGATGGTGTATCGCAATTAATTTGACTAGAAAGCACAGAGCTGCCTTCGGAGAACTCAGTGATCACCGCTTTTTTCCAGCAGTGAACAATCGTGTCCTCTGTGACAGCATCCCAAGAATCTGCAATTAGGTAGATTGCCTGTAAAATATCAATCTTCAAGGGTGCTTTTCCATAGGAATTAAAATGCTCAACCATGAATTGAGCATAACGTCGTCGATAGGCTGCCTTGAAAGAGGCAATAATTCCAGCATCCAACGGCTGCAAAAAGGATGTGGTGTTGGGCGGTAGGTAAACTAAAGTAACATGACTGAGGATAGGAGGCGGAGGTCCTTTGTAGTCAATCGGCGGTGAAGTAGGTTGTGGATAAGTAGGGCAGTTGTCTATCACAAGTGCTATATGCCGCCGAGCAATTCGTATTTCATCGTTCAATTTCCTTAGAAATTTGTACCAGAGTCCGGTTAATAGCCAGGCCTTTTTGTTATGACGATAAATGACCGGCAAGTTAGCTGGATTGATGCGATTTTGACGAAAAGGCATGGGTTTTACTGCTTGTCCAATAACCCAAATCTTGCGTTTATCCGTTCCTGTCTCATTAACTATATGAAAAGTAGTTATTCTAATCTTATCCTCCTTTCCTCCTCTTAACTGTTTACCTTTATCTAGTCGGACATTTGAGGACTGTGGCTGCTTGTTAAAAACAAGACCACTTTCATCGTAATTGTAGTGGTCCTCAGGTGAAAATGTGGCTAGTTTTTGTTTGAGATGCTGGCGCTGGGCTGGTAGAGCTGATTGATCAACATCGCCGGATTGCCCATGTGTTCGTAGTCTACCGATATTGTGCCAATTTTTGAATCGTTGAAGCCAACCGTTTGACATCTCGAACCCATCATATGGCTCATCGACATTAGCTCTCACTAGCTCTTCCTGAATAATTCTTGCTTGAGCCCTAATTATGTTGTCTGTAACCTGAACTTTGGTGTACTCGGCTGTGTCGATCCAAAGAGCCAGAAAGTGTTCCAAAAAAGGATAACTGCTCGCTCTCTCTTTCTGTTTATTTCCTGTTGTTCCTAATATTATTTTATACTTTAATTAGTATTCTAGTTATTTGATATAAATCTATTATAGAATTCAGTTTACCAGCTGGAGGCTCCTTTTTAATTTTCTCCTTCCATCCTTTAAGATGATCGGAGATGCTAGAAATGGCTAAAGGTTGACCATCTGGACGTTGAGGGCACTCATTAAGAAGGGCAAAGTCAGCCAGCTTCATTTGGGGATGTCGTACTCGAAGGCAGCATAGTTCGTACTTTTGTAAGGCGGTTAATCCGGTCTTCTTTGTTGACTTTGTTGTAGGCATTATCAAACTGGCTTGAGGAGCGCAGACAACTTTCTACTTCGAAAATGAATTCTCTATCTATAGTGTCTAGGTATATGTATTGGAATTTCCCTACCCTCCCGAAGTCTTCTTCCTTTTTTCTCTTCACTTCTAACTATCTTTCTAACCCCGCCTTCTTTCCTCATTTGGCTTAGTTTGTTGAACAGTTATCTTGGGATCTGGTTCAACAGATCAACTTTCTATGGGGACCAGGGGTGCCATTTCTCAAATATCATACGAATCCGAATCCTGCCTCTTTCCGGTTCAACGGGGTGAATTCTATGACAGTCCAGAGCTGCCACAGATTTTGTCCGGTTCAGCACGGTATCCGGTTCAGCGGGATCCGGGATAGCGAGGTGCGACTGTACTTTCTTGGTTTTCTTCGGTTTTTTCGTGTTTTTTAGCAGGTCTGAAGGGCGCACGCACCTCTTGCTCTCTTAGTTCGATCTTTTCCGGAAAAATAAATTTTCACCACATCACGTACGGTATTAACTAAGATGCCTTTGGTGACGGGTAAACCTTTTGGATACCATGCTCTTGGTAGTAGACTAAAACCTTTCGGATACTATTGATCGGGGAATATAGTATTAAAAAAGTGAAACCTTTGCACGCAATTACCTTCTCTTTGGCCTATCATAAAACTGTAGCAAAAAGTTTGAAAAATAAAGTAGAGAAATAAAAAATAAACAAGGTCAGTTTTTATATTTTTAGAATTTTCTATAGTCAGATAGCCTGTCTATGTGTTGTCCGACCCCTGCTCGAAAGTACTCGAGTAGTATTTTTTGGCTGGTTCACACCCCGCCAAGAACTTAAGAAAATTGCTAAACACCTCCAGTACCGTCCAGCGCCACCCCAGAGAACTGCAGAGAAACCCCCTAAAAATACTAGAGGGCTGTGACTATTTCTTTATTTTTTCCAGGATTTTTTTCAATTTATTTGCGTTTTTGAGCGATAGAAATACAGGTTGAGATGTGTAAATATTTTGTTGTTCGTTGCGTCGGTTTCACCTTTTCGATGGCGGCCGATGGTACCCCCCCCGAAAGGGTTTGCCACCAAGAGCATGGTATCATATTCAAAAGATTTTCTCCTTTGGTGACCGGGGGGTGCAGTGAGGTGGGGGGGTTCTATTGTGGTGTTCGGCTTGGTTCTCGTGAGATAGCGGAGAGAGGGGGTAGGGCTCTGGCGTTCCACAAGGATAGGCCAGCATGACCATCCCCATGCCATAGCCCACAAGATCCGTGGCTGGCATCTGCAGCTGCAGAACGGTAGGCGGGTATAGGTTAATTGACATCTTCAGAGGAGCGAATAAACACCCAGGGCTTTCGCGAAGGGATTCGGAACAATTTGACCACTGGAGGACCCTCGCATGCTTAGAACACAGTACAAAGGCATTCGAGCAGTACGGTGCCAGAACTCTGGGGATATCTCATTTCCCTCACCGCTTTAAAAAGCTCACTAACGGGAAAAATGTATTATCGGGGGGTCCTATACCGTTATTATCCAGTCCCACCAACTTATTGAAATACGTCAAAGCCTTCCCTTCCTGCATTTACTCCTAGGCTGGAAGAGCCGGTGGCAGCCCTGACGGCTCAGGTTTCGCGAACTCCCCCCATTTTATTACACTTTTTTTTCAGCGGGGGATTTGCAAAGACGGATAAGCGTATCATCTAAAGACAATGCATAAAAATCGACGCGAGTACAGTGCCTAGCCCGGGGGCCAGAGAGTCTCGAGAAATCCTGAAAAATAATCGTACTGCAGTTTTTTCAAAGATATTTACACCGTGACATTATATATCCAGAATTGTTCATGCCGGACTGGATATGCTTGTTTGCTGCAATGGGTCCTCCGCATGCGGGGGGGCTCTGAGGGATGATATCGGATGCCCTGACACTTGGGGAACTGATGTGATGGTCTCATATCCCTTGGCATGAATGAACTTTTATATTTCTAAGAATTTGACCCAGTACAGCACAAGCAGGTACGGCTTAAACCCCTTCTGTTTTTGCCCAGCATCCCTTGTTCCACCTTCCCCTACTACGTATACGGCAAGAGGGAGACGTGTGACCCCCTATGTCAGCGAAATTCAGGCGAGGGATGGATGCGGTGGCAGATGGATGGAGCGAATGCACAATAATTGCGCTGATCCATCATAATTGCCACAAAAGACACTCTCAAGGTATAATAATAGTCTGGTTATCTTCACAGCTTGTAGAGTACGAGTAAATCTACTCGAGTAATCATAGTACTTGGATGATAACTAATTTACTGGTAATTGCCAAGAGCTAGAACCCGGCTGACCACACTTCTTCAGGAAGAAGGTGATCGGTTCGGCTCTAGTCTACCGTATTAACTTGAATAAGAGCAACACATCTCGGGACGTCTGACTTGCCTATTTTGGTAGGGACGGGAGAAAATACCAGCAAAATAAAACCACGCGTTACCAAGAGGGGAAACCTAGACGTCCCGAGCGGTGTTGCTCTTATTCAAGTTCATACGGTACCAACCACCTCGACTTTACCCCACAAGCATAATCATCAAGCATCATACGAGTAACTTGACCTACCGTACTGTCTTAACTTACCCAAGCCTCCCGCCCTCCAAGAAGACTCCATCCCCCCGCATGATTCCGAACGGCCAGACATACCGGTAGTCTTCCACCCTCTCCCGCGATGCCTGCCACTACCGGTAGCCGCTAGCCAGCAATCACAATGACGTGAGGCAATGGCACCAACGGATCCTCTTCCAGAAAGCTAGTCAATCGATCGATTGGTCGCTATCTAGACCGCCGAGACCTGTTGCTATTCGATACCGGCAACATAATTGAAAAAGGGAGGGAGGGAGAGAGTCCATCTCCCCAAGGAATGAAAGCCTTTCGGATATTTTATTCACGATAGCCGATTGCGATGCGCCGATATCCGCTCTGCTGGCCATGGATTGTTGGATTGGCACTGTTCTTGGCGTTCGTGGGGTTCGCCTGCCGAACTCCGACGTGGCTACCTATCAAGGGCGGTTGGGCGCGTGTGAGGAAGGGTTTTGCTGGTTAGCTTAATGCTTGGTTCGAGTGTCGGCGGGAGTGTATTCGGGGCGAGTGAGAATGTCTGCGGTTGTGCTGGCCGCTCAATGTTGGGGTGGGGTATCATATGATACTCGTACAGTTATTGAAGGCCTGAACATGCGGGCGCGCGATCAAGACTCGCGAGGAGCTAATGATTCCCAGGGTTGGTACGGGTATGGCGCATTAGCATGCGTGATTGGCTGGAGTTCTAACCTTAATAGTCGTTATCTCAGCAATGATGCCGATCGTGTCCCGCGAGAACTCTGGTGCGGTGCTGAGCTCTTCACTGTATGATTCACCATACGGCCCCCGTTGCACCAGAAAAATTCGAGTAATTGACAGGTTGGCCGTGAGCTATCGGCTATGTTCCAAACTAACATAACGACTTTATCACTCGCCGTCCCACCCCACCAGCACCTCCGCCCACTCGACCGGGTCCCGCAATTGGCCACACATCTTTCCACCACCATCCACCTACACCCCCTCGGAGCATTGGATATTCCAAAACCATCCCCAATACTGTATCATACAGTATTCTCTTTCGCTCTGTGGGTATTAGATGTCCTCAATGACGCCGAATGACATACCCATTGAGGCCGGAGTGACGGCATGCCTGGCGGGGCTTTCCTGATGCCGCAGTATACATATATACGCCCTCCCTATCCCGCGAGAGCCCCCCGTCTTCCATCGCACCCTTTTTTTCCTACCCCTTCTTTGATAATTTGTGAAGGATATATACCCATCCTTACTCGATCTATTGCTGCCGCTGCACGATGGATTTGTCAATGGAGGAGCTTTCGGGGGTTCTGCGAGCGCGGGCGAACGAGGTTTTCCGTGACAATCCGAAGATCGCGGATAATAACATCACGACTCATGGTGGGGTACTTCTCTTTTAATTTAAGGCTGTGAGGTCGTTATTTGGTTGGGCCCCGGAGGCTGACTTGAAGGCGGTGTGTGGCTAAGGCTCGGATTGGTTGTGGTCCGTAACGGCTTTTCACGCCTTCATCCTTTTGGGCGTGATCATTTGGACGTACGCGACGAGTCCTCGACGCCGTGTGTTTCATTACTTTTCGATCGCCATATTGCTGGTCGCTACGATTTACTACTATGCTATGGCTAGGTAGGTTTTCACCTGGCAAAGTGCGTTACCTATACGTGCTAATGATAATATTTCTTTTGAAGCAATCTGGGCGGACACGCCGTTCCCGTCCAATTCAGACTTGATGGATTACCGGGCCGAACTAGACAGGTATTCTGGGTGCGCTGGATCGGATACTTTATCAATTTCAGTTTGATCTTCTTTGCACTGTTGCTGCTGTCTGGTGTTGGATGGGCTTCTATCCTATTGTTTGTGACCTACCACATCCTACTCGATTGTCAATTTCTCGCTGACGCTGAGGGGGGGGGGTAACTTATAGCACAATCGGGTTGACAATGCTTTGGGCGACAATGCTACTCGTGGGCGGTCTCGTCCATTCGGATTATAAATGGGGATTCTATGTCTTTGGTGTAATGATCTACTTCTTCATCATCTGGCAAGTGCTTGGCGTTGCTAGGAAGTATGCCAGTAAGGTAGATACGGGCGTTCACAAGATATTTTCCGGACTAGCGGCCTACACGCTATTCTTCATGTAAACCTCTTCCCCTTCTGCTCAATAGTTTCAACCGCTCACCCGCACTTTCTCAGGCTCCTGTATCCCGCCTCCTGGGGCCTCTCTGAAGGCGGAAACGTCATGCAAAACGACTCGGGGGCCGTCTTCTACGGAGTCCTGGACGTATTTTCCCAGGGCGTGTTCGCCCTAGCCCTAATCTTCGCCACGAGGAATATCGATTTCGAGCGTATGAGGCTGGAGTTTACGGAGTATGGTCGTGTCCATGACCACGGTCGTTGGAATCGGCACGAGAAGGGGTCACACCATAATGGACATAACACCATGCATGACGGCGCAGCATTACCCGGCGGAGGGACCGGAGGGAATATGGTTTAGTTTTGGATGTTTTCTTTTTTTTTATCTTTTTCTTTATCTTTTTCTCGTGAGGTTGGGTAGGTTGGTGGGGGGAGGGAGATATTATCATACCAAGGTTTTGAAAATAGTTGGATTTACGGCCGTGGTGGGTTTAATTGTAATGGAAAAGTTATATACAAGTATGAATTGTGCGGTTAATTCCCTCTCCTACTCCGCCCTGGGCAGGAGGGGATCCTGATAGTTTAGGAAGGTGGCGAGGCGGTGTGGTTAGGGATGTGATATAATTTTAGCGATGTTTCCTCGTGCTGTGGCCTCCCCTAAGGCGAGGGGCATTTGCAAGGGAACGGCAGACTATCCTGGTTCAGCAGACGTAGTCTACTACTCGAGTACAGTATGTTAATTTGCCGGCCTGGCGTTATTACAGGTTGATCCCCTGGCATATATCTATTCATTGTTTTTGCCAAGGAAAAACATCGGTAAGTTAATACTCCTGAACCCCGACATCACAATGAAAACTTGAGATATCCCCGTTTGCGCCCTATCAGTTTGTAGAGAACCACGCCCTCTACCATCTAATGGAGCCATAATTCTCATCCTGGGTGTGCTCGAAAATCCTTTGGGGGTTGAGGCTGGGCAGTATTTTCTCTGCAAGGTACTAGAGCTACATAAAATTCCTCCACCCCACCTGATCTCCTCTTTCCTGTGCAGCGTACTGTATGGCACTGTACCACCAACCGTTACTCGTACACACCTGGCGCCAGTTCACAGTACAGTACAGTACAAGTAACAGGGGTCTCAGTCGTTCCTGCGTCCGCCCGGTTTGCAACCCGATTCGTGGCCTAGCCCACCCACCAGATTATCATTAAATCAACCGTTGGAAGTGTGCTTTCCGATCGGATAAACGCCCCCCCCCCCCAATATTGTACTTGCACCGTTCCGACACTTTCTGTGTCCCCAGTTTCGTGCGGGTAGGAGGGAGGTTTACTATGCCGCACGGTGGGCGTAAATCCTCTCGCGTGATAAGGGGTTGACCGGAATTCTGGGGTGGGAGAGGGGACGCTTAATTGCAGAGATTACCTTTGTAGTTGGTGGCCTGAGTTGGTCGGTACGGTGCAGTGCAAGCATTTAGGAATTTCACCGGGGGAATCACCGGGGGATGAAGCCTGTTTTTTTGGGGGGCGGGCCGGGCCTATGGCAGCCGTGGTGGGCTATTGTATAAGTACCGGTAGCCCAGGAGCAATTCTTGGGCATTTCCTTCCTCCCACCTATCAATTGGGGCAGAGATGAGGTTCCGCGCGGCATTCCTGCTCTCCCTTCTGGGCTCGTCATCTATCTCCTACGCAGCGCCAACCCCGCAAGCGGAGGAGGAAGGAGACTCCACCGCTTTGGGCACCAGGAAGCTGGCAACCCTCGCCGATGCCCTGTCCCGGAACTTCAGCGTCTCCCGAACCACCCCGCAATGGATTTCTGCCGGAGATTTCTCGGACGGAACATACGTGGCGCAGGACCCCTCAACAACGAGCCTGACACTCCAGAACATCGTCGGGAACGCCAGTAGTGTGTTTGTCGACGCCGCCGAGTTGAAGCTAGACTACCGCGACTACACTATCCAGCCGTCGGCGAAGCACGTCCTGTTTAGCGCCAACTCCACGAAGCAGTACCGTCACTCGTATTTCGCCGATTACTATGTTTGGAATGTGGAGCGGAAGACCTTGGTTCCCCTTGTTGAGGGACAGAGTGGAGATGTGCAGTATGCGGCGTGGAGTCCGCAGGGTGACGTAATTGCCTATGTCCGGGGGAATGATTTGTTTATTTGGAAGGACGGGGTGAGTGCTAGGGTTACCACTGATGGAGCGGAGAATGTTCTCAACGGGGTGCCGGATTGGGTCTATGAAGAAGGTTTGTAACTGATCCTCCTTAATTTTTCTTGTGAGGAGGTGGGATTGACGGTTACCCCCCCTTTTTTGGCGGGGAATAAGAAATCGTCGGGGATAGGTATACATTGTGGTTCTCACCGGATGGCGAGTATCTTGCGTTCTTGAGGTTTGATGAGACGGGAGTATGACTTCCACTCATATTTTCTACTAAAGCGGTGCGCATCAATTGTGCTTAATTGGGGGAACGCAGGTACCAACATATACCGTCCCGTACCACATGGCCGGGCAAAGGGTTGCCCCACCTTACCCCAAAGAGCTCCATATCAGGTATCCTAAAGTGGGAGAGAGAAACCCCACTGTTACCTTCCATCTACTCGAGGTCAACAACCCGTCTGCCCCGAGGAAGATTGACTTTCAGGCTTACACTCCGGATAACTTGATTCTTTCCGAGGTTGTCTGGGTCGCGGAGAAGCACGAGCATGTGATCTTCCGGACACGGAACAGGGTACAGGATACGGAAAAGTTGATTTTGGTTGATGTTGAGAGCGGGAACGCGCGGGTTGTGAGGGAGAGGGAAGGTACGGATGGGTGGTTGGAGAACCACCTTGCTATCGCTTGTGAGTCTTCCTTCCGGGGGGCTCCAGTGTCGGCCGAGGGGCTACTTATTCTATTGGTTAGATGTCCCGGGGCTTTCTACTCCTTCCTATGTGGATATCTCGGATCATTCTGGCTGGCGGCATATTTACCTTTACCCAGTGTCCGGTGGTGAACCGATTGCGTTGACGTCTGGAAGCTGGGAAGTCACTGCGATTTACTCAGTCGATGCTAAGCGCGGTCTAGTCCATTACCAATCCACCGAGCGTGATTCTACAGAACGCCACATCTTTACTGTGAGTCTCGATGGAAAGACTAAAAAGCCTCTCGTAGATATCAGCAAGGAAGGATCTTACAGCGCCAACTTCTCCCCCAGAGGGGAGTACTACCTCCTGAGCTATAATGGGCCAGATCTGCCATGGCAAGAATTTCGCGGGGTAGGCTCCGGTACTCCTATTCGAGTGGTCAACGACAATGCCTCCCTCAAGGACAAACTTTCCGCATATTCTCTCTCCAAAATATCCTGGTCGACGCTCAAGCACCCAGATGGATATGAGCTCAACTTTTTGGAGCGACTACCGCCGGGTTTTCGTAAGGGGAAGAAGTACCCAGTGCTGTTTGATATATATGGTGGTCCAGGCTCGCAATACACGGCGAAGACCTTCCGCCGAACCATTGACTTTCGCGCCTACTTGGGTTCGGATCCTGAGTTGGAGTACATTGTTGTCAGCGTAGACAACCGTGGAACGGGGTATAAGGGGCGGGAGTTCAGTACCATGGTCGTTGGTCAGCTGGGAAAGTTGGAGGCTGAAGACCAAGTCTGGGCCGCTAAGGAGTACGCAAAGCGAGATTATGTCGACGCGGAGAAGATTGCTATTTGGGGGTGGAGTTACGGCGCATACCTCACCGGCAAAGTTCTCGAATTGGATTCTGGCGCGTTCTCTTTAGGCCTTGTATGCCTCTCCCCCACTTCCCCTCCTACCCTCACTCCCGAACTGGGCGCTAAAGCAGAATAGATGACCGCCCCATTAACCGACTGGCGCTTCTACGATAGCATGTACACTGAGCGTTTCATGAAACTCTTGACCACCAACCGCGCGGGGTACAATGACTCTGCGATAACCAAGGTGGCCGGATTTAAGAACGTTGCCGGGGGCTTCCTCATCCAGCACGGAACCGGCGACGACAATGTGCATTTCCAGAGCTCGGCTGCGCTTGTAGACGCCCTGGTATACGAGGGCGTGAGTCCTGAGAAGATGCACGTGCAGTGGTTCACCGACTCGGATCATAACATTAATTTTCATCGGGCCACGAACTTTTTATACAAGCAATTGGCCAAAGCCTTGTACGAGGAAAAGAGGAGGAGGCCCGAGGGGAATCATCAGTGGAGTCGCAGGAGGGTTGAGGGGGGGTCAATTTTATAGATTTTTGTTTGGAAAAACAGTCGAGGCCGGCGGGGGTTAGTATAGTACCCCTTGTCTGGTATTGTTGTGTAGCGCTTCTGGTGCTCGGCGGTGGAGACACGGTATCGATATTGATGTGATCGCGGTATGATATGATACTCTGCCTGTGGTGAACCGGGGGGGGGTCCAAGGTCTTGTATGATACTATAATAGTGTTCCTTACAAGCAGAGCCTACTTGCTGGTTCAATTGCCATGTGGACAGTCTATCATATACCACTAACCCTCCCATACCACAAGGAGAAAAACAACGTACCCTCTTAAAAAAAAAAACTCTAAAAAAAACTCACCCCTTCAATTCCCTCCTCGTATCCCAATCTACTCTTAGTAGGCAATTATTTTGTAGTCAGTTTTCAATTTCTTCATTGTGGAGAGTTAGGATCGAGTGTGGTATAGTGCGAGACCGGCGGGTTAGGATTGTGGACGGTCCGCAAGGGCAAATGGACTAGCTACCGGTAGCATCATACCCGAGCTCATCTAAACTTTGGCTTAACCTTATTCAACCGATTTAATTTTCATTCCAAATCTGTGAAGAAAAGTTGGAAAGAGGCTGGTATCTCCAAGATTGCCTTGCACTGTACGGTATATGTCGTGGCGGTACAGTACCAGTAGGCAGGCAATGGGAGAAAGAAATTTGATAACTCCGGATTTTCCGATGTCACGGAAGCCGTTCGCGCACACTTTTCTTTGCCTAATCTCGGAGCGGGTGGCCCAGTACGGATCCCACTTTACCCTTTCTAAATTTGGCTGGGTTCGTGAGGGGCTAGGTGAGGATCGGGGGGTATGTTAGAGGGCGATGAGGAATCCTGGGTGGAGGAAGTTGATTAGATTTTCCGTGAGCGTACAGCCCTAGATTGATTTACTCGAGCTGAGGGGAAAGATGATATGTTCGGGGGACGGGGTTTGGAGATTTGCTTTCACGCGCTTCATGCTTGGAGCGTAGTCCTCCATTAAGGTTCACTATGTTGAAAAAAGGTGCAATGATCAAGTCATATACCGGAGGCAGATGAGAGTGAGAAATTCAGATAATTATTCTGAAGTGAATACTACACTAGGTCCTGGGGAGGACCCGCTATTTATGCTGTAAAGCAGCAACATATATCAGCAGCGGAGAAGAAGAAAAAGGAAACAACACAGAAGGCAAGAGAAGTGAATGAGAACACCATTTCACATCTGCAGGACAGATGGAGTAATGATGATATAAGGAAAAACCCAAGTGGGGTAAGTTAAACTCGGGGACTACCAGGGAGCCAACATTAAGGGAGAGGAGAATGACCAGCGATGTCGTACTCTAAGACGTAGCAAGGACGTATCTGAAAGCCCAATTTCAGCACACTGTGTTGAAAAGGGTGCAATGATCAAGGCAGATTCCGGAGGGAGATGAGAGTGAGAAGTTCAGATAATTATTCTAAAGAGAATACTACACCAGGTCCTGGGGAGGACCCGCTATTTATATTGTAAAGCAGCAACATATACCGGTATCAGCAGCGGAGAAGAAGAAAAAGGAAACAACATACGAGTAGAAGGCAAGAGAAGTGAATGAAAACACCATTTCATATCTGCAGGATAGATTGAGTAATGATGATATAAGGGAAACCCCAAGTGGGGTAAGTTAAACTCGGGGGCTACCAGGGAGCCGACATTAAGGGAGAGGAGAATGACCAGCGATGTCGTACTCTAAGACGTAGCAAGGACGTATCTGAAAGCCCAATTTCAACACACTGTATAGATGGTTTTGGCGAGTGATACTGGGTGACCAGTGATAAGACTAGGATCCTTAATTCCCGAGCATGTTTTGGGAGGCGCGAGCCCTACTTTAGATGTCGAGTGGCTTGAGCACGTATTCTGCCGACCCGAGCCAGGTCCGCCTAGTGGCCGGGCTCGTGAGGAACACTGTTTAGTACTGCACTGTACAATATGAAGGGCGGAAACGAGTGCCGCAATGGCATGCAAGCACACACACGCAATCACAAAGCTCTGTCGGGAATTTGGATGGTCTAGGGGTGGATTACGACCAATCGCTTGGACGGCATTGGCGATACGGCCAATGGGTCTCTAACTTGTACTAGTACAGTAAAATATATATAGACACCCCTCTACGATAGCAATCAGCAAGCCCATCCTCCGCTATTTTCCCTTCGCACCTTTCGTGATCTGTCATATTTCACGTTTCCGGCCGGTTAGCTCCCTTGCTTCTATCTTGCGGTAGCTTCAGGTCTTTATTCTTAACGCATCCTACCTTAAGTTTAACATCAATTTCAAGTGAGCATTTCACTTTCATCATCCTACATTATCCCTTTATCGACTATCGGCAATACAAAGCACGATGGTTACCAAGGGATCCAGAATTTCGACCGCTACCGCATCCCGGATGACGGTAGTTCTCGTGGCGGCGGTTGAGAAGAACTTCTCCTTGGAGAAGGAGGTATCTCAATTGAGACATAACGTCTCAGTACTGGCGAAGCGGCTTCACACGGTGGAGCAGGAAAGGGACTGCTTGTTGGGAATCATGGCACGCATGGAGGAAGCGAGGCTGCCCTCACAGCCTGGTACTGGTGAGGAGGTGGCTGAGGAGGATGAGCTGTCGGTAGCGGCGATTGAGCCACCGGTGGCTGGGGCGAAGCCTCCGCAGGTGGCGTCAGCGATGGCGCATGCGGTGGTGGAGCCGTTGGTGAAACGAACGCCCGTCGGGGCTGAAGTGGAGGAGGTAGGACCGGTAACGGCGGAGTTTGGCATTGGGGGGCGGGTACCAGTGGCCGGGGAGCGCGAGAGGGCGTTGTCCGACGGCGGTGGAGGCGGCCGCGGGTCCGCGGGACTGAGGGCTGTCCCGCAGTTTAGCCGCATGGTGGTGGAGAAGATGGTAATTCCGGCCTGGAGGCCAAGAGTGGAAGAAGTGCCGGCCGCGGCCGAAGAGGAGGAGGGAACCGCCTCCGAGGATAGTGCGGAGTCAGTGGCATCGGAGGAGGACGATTGGTGGATAGAGGAGAGAGATGGAATTGAGAGTGAGTTTATGAAGAAGGGGTACTTCAGGAGCTTGCCTTTCAAGGAGAGGAGAAAAGCTGTTTGGCGGGGGGTTACCGTGGTCTGAGACCTGGTAGTTGTTTTGGTTTTCTTTTGTGAAGGAGGGCTATAAGGTGGTGTTTTAGACTGCGGTTTGTTTTTGGTTTGGGAGTGGAGGTCCTTATTTTGGCCTGGCTTCGACATTAGTTATGGTCATGCGGTTAGTATCACACTAAACTAGAGGTTCTGCGGATTAGGTGGAATATCGTATTGGGTTGGTTTATCCTATGGAACACGGGGCTGCGGGATAGAGTGCCTGGATTGGAATGTTTCCTGTAGTTACGAAATTTGAATCTATATTTTCCTCACTCCGCTTTTTGCTTGCTTCTTAGGAAGGTATTTGCGGGGCAAAACAACGCTCAGGATCTCACGATCCTTCCTTACCCGCCTGAACTTGGAGCTTGATAAGCTGGTGTGGGTTAATTCTCCTCGTGGGTTCATATATCTCCTCTTCCCCGGTCTCTCGGTTGAGAGCTCCGGAAAAGGGTTCACACCGCTTCTGGTAGCATCGCCTGTTCCTGGAGATGTACATCTTGCTCAGTCGGTCGTTGCTAGCTTCGTATTTTGCTGGCCCACAATCACAGTTTTCTTCTGCGGCTGAATACCTGGAGTTGGGGTGCTGGTATTGCACTACCTCCGAAGTCACGCTTTGTCCAGCCAGCCACTGTGGCATCTCCCCCAGGGGCCTCCGAGTTCTCGCCAGGTTTTTTTCCGGCAAGACTTTCACCGAGGGTTTCCTGGCCCCTAAAACTGGAATTCGACAGAAGACCCTTGGCTCCGTTAACTAGCGCTATATTGGCCGAGGGCACACTTGGTATTGTCATTTGTTTTTCTTTGAGCTCACTATTGGTGCTTCCCTTTTCTTGCCTGCCTTTCTCGATTTGGGGGAGGTTTTTTTTCTTTTCCATTTTTGGGGAAGGACATGCGGTTGGTTCTAGACTAGAGGGACTGAGATTTGGGGACATTGGACAGTACTGGGATGCATTGCTTTGGGTTTTCTGGCCATAGCATACCCGAGCAGCTGTTGCTTTGAGTGTGCCCTTAAACATTCAAAGAATTTAACGAAAAAAAAATACCATATCGTAGCAATCAACAAGGAAGCTCCCCTCAATGCCCAATCGAAGGTGGCGTCTCTGACGGCGTTCAATAATAGCAAAAAAAACCCACCATCACCTTTAGCCCTGACAGACATCTCGAGAATACATTAATCGTAGTGAAAAACAAACAGTACTGTGAGATAAAAAGAAAGATTGAAGAATACAGCAGTGTAAATTCTCAACCCAAACCACGTATTCATCTGTACTCGTATTGCTAAGCCTGAAGGGCTTCCCCTTCCGGGTAGCTGGACCTTGCCGCCTTGAGCCGGGTAGGCTCTCCCGATGTGGAAATGCAAGTGGACGGATGGAAGAGAGAGCGAAACGGGAGAAGTTGCCAATATAATTTCAGGGAGTGATGAGTGAAAGCAAATATTGGATGAAATTTCAGCACTGTTGCAAGGGGGGAGTTGCGTGAATAGATCATGCTTGAGTTCAGCTGGTGATGGTTTCTTTGCATTGCGGCGGGAGTCGAAGTGGGTTATGCATCTTGAGTGGCGATGGCGGTGCAACCTTTACTTTACGCCATGACCGCTTTACTTTACTCTAGTTTCTGGAATGGTGGTTGGAATCCCCTAGCTGCTGGCGGGAAGGAAAGAGCTTCTTCGGCGAGTGATATTTTATGAATAGTGGTGCAGCAATCGTCCACAAATTTTTGGTTTTTTTTTCGCCTTCCATCCATTCTGTGGCCTGGTGTGTTGCTGTGTAAAATGAGCTTTCTTGTGCGGGTACGGTGGAAGAGGGAGGGAAGGGCTATGCGCGGGGTGGGTAGATATGCTACGATAGCAGACCTATAGCGATCGGGGATCCAGTACGGTAGTACGGGTCCGGTACGGTTATTATTAAACAGGATCAGCGAATATCACCAGACTCCCTCCCAAAAAAGAAGCAACAGGAAAATAGGAAAAGAAGAATGAAGGAGTGTAACCTGAGGTTCTCTGTTGTCGGGATAGGTGGGCTGAATAAATGACCCTTTAATTTATTCAACCTTGTATTCTGGCGCTGTGCACCCACCGCCGTTAAGCTTTGTGCACTTTCTTAGATTCCTTCGGAGGTTTTCTTAACCGAGTGACTGGGCCGGGGGGATTGGTAGGGGTTGATTAGTAGTAGTGGCGGTAGTAGTAGTAGGCCTCAGTACGGTTCTAAATTTTCGCGGTTGAGTTTATAGTATGATCATAGTTCCCCGGACGCACCGGTCAGCTGTTGGCCGTTGCGGATTGCATGGAGCCAGGTGGAACTTTGTAAGTGCAACGCACCACGCTAGGCGCTTGCACTTAGAACCCGTATACAACTTACGAGTGGCCGAGATGGCAGTGGCCGTTCTTGCAGGGAATGCCGAGCTGGGAATAAGGGCTAGGACAGGATCTGGGCTGTGGTGGATGTGGCAGTGGACCAGGAGTCTCGCCGAGGAATGCCAAGTATGTGGGTTGAGGGCTCGATTAGAACAGCCTGAAATTTTCCGGACTCGAGGATGTTCCGAAGAATGGGTGCTGGCTAGCCTGCGTAAGATTCAACCCAGTGTAGATCATGGCGGTGTTGAAGTGAAAGAGGCCCACGTCTATGCTTACCCTTTGCTTACCCTGCTTACCCGTTACTGTAGTGGTGGTGTCGGCGTGTTTTGTAAAAAAATCGAGCGTTGCATAAGCGTGCCAAGGACTCCTGGTGAAATTGTGTAACAGCGAGGGATTCCAATCTCGCAGCACACCTGAAACGTGCCGACCGGCTCAACGGAACATACAGTACCGGTGCCAGCTTAATGTCACCTTTTTCCTGAGAGATCATATCCACCTTAGATGGGCGCAGACAGCGAATTCTTCTGTATTAGTGAGTAGCTGATTGGTTGCTGGGTGTTGAGATCTTGATTGTCATCCATTAATCTGTTCCTGTAATCTCCCTTTGCGAATATTGAAGCCATGTGGGAATCCTGAAGTACATTGTGCTCCGGGCTGAAAACGGACCTCCCACAGGGACCCTGGATCCTCGCCTCTACACCTGCATAGGACCCCGACACCTGGCCGCTTCCGGGAGCTGTTGAATGGTAGGACGAGGTTTCGGTGGTATATAGTAGCAGTTCTTTAACAACGCTTCGACACTACGAGTACTAGTGTGTATGGCAGGGGCGTCGGATATCGCGACTAGGAATCCCAAGCGTAAGTCTTTGATATTTTCCCTTTCCCGATTTGTCGCTGTTGCTCTGATATCGAGTATCGTAAGATAAGTGCATTTTTGTGTCACGGCTGGGTCCTTCTTTGCATGGGGATTACTTTAGTGATCGCTGGCTGGTGGTCATGAGTGGGTAGGCAGCATAGGGCATTTGGGGCTTGCGCTGGGCAGACCGCTGAAGGATGGAATCTATTTGGGCGATTGGGAGACTGGCGGTTGTGCTGGATTTATATTATATATAAAGGGCTCAGGATCGACTCCGGAGCACTCTACTTACCAATTGGAACAAAAATGAAGTTCTACACGACATTCCTGTTTTCCTTTCTGTGCTTTTCATACCTCTCTCACGCAGCCCCGACCCCTCAAGAATATGACGAGGGAAACTCTACCTCTCCGGGCGCTGGGAGACTGGTGACCTTCGCCGACGCTGCATCCGGGAACTTTAGCTACTCGGAAAGCAGCGTTCGATGGATTTCTACGGGGAATTCCTCCGACGGGACATACGTGGTAGACGACCCCTCGACGCAGACCATAATGCTGTGGGATATCGCCAAGAATGCTAGTCGCGTGTTCGTCGATGCTGCTGACTTGGGGATGGTCTACAGTAACTATTCCATCCAACCCTCCGGGAAGCACGTCCTGTTTAGCTCGAACCTCACAGTCGTATCCCGTGACATGCGTGTCGCAGATTACTATGTTTGGAGTGTGGAGAGTAAGACCTTGGTTCCCCTTGTCGAGGGACAGAGCAGAGACGTGCAGTCTGCGGTGTGGAGTCCCAATGGTGATGTGATTGCCTATGTCCGAGGGAATGATTTATTTATTTGGAAGGACGGGGTCAGTACTAGGGTTACCAATGATGGGGAGAAAGAGGATGTGTTTAATGGGGTGCCGGGTTGGATATATGACGGGGGTTTGTAATTCCTCCCCCAAACCATTCGCGGGAAGGTGGAATTAATGGCTTACCCTTTTTTTTTCTTTGGTGGGGAGTTAGGGCTCCTCGGTAAGTTTGATGCATTATGGTTCTCACCGGATGGGGAGTATCTTGCTTTCTTGAGGTTTGACGAGACAGAAGTATGCTTTCCATTCATACTTTCTACTAAGCTTATGTGGGTTAGTATGGTGCTAATCTAGGCGAATGTAGGTACCAGCATATACCATGACGTCCTACATGGCTGGAAAACGGGTTGCCCCAAATTACCCTAATGAGAGGCTTGTAAAGTATGCTAAAGCGGGAGAGAACATCTCCACTGTTACCTTCCATCTACTCGAGGTCAACAGCCCATCTGCCCCGAAGAAGATTGACTTTCAAACATATGCTCCGGATGATTTGATAATCACCGAGGTTGCCTGGGTTACGGAGAAACATGAGCGTGTCATCCTCCGCACGCAGAATAAATCACAAGATACGGAAAAGTTAGTTTTGATTGATGTTGAGAGCGGGGATGCACAGGTTGTGAGGGAGAGGGATGGTACGGATGGATGGTTGGAGAATTATTTCGCCATTACTTGTGAGTCTCCCGTTCCGGGGTGTTTAATGTGGGTTTGAGAGTCACTAATTCTTTGGATAGATATCCCGGGACTTTCTACTCCTGCCTATGTGGATATCTCGGATCATTCTGGCTGGGCGCATATCTATCTTTACCCAGTGTCTGGTGGTGAACCGATTGCGTTGACATCTGGTAACTGGGAAGTCACCGCGATTTACTCAGTCGACCTTAAGCGTGGTCTGATCCATTACCAATCCACCGAGTGTGATTCTACAGAACGCCACATCTTTACTGTGAGTCTTGATGGAAAGACGAAAAATGCCCTCGTGGACATCACCAAGGAAGGATATTACAGTGCTAGCTTCTCCCCCGGAGGAGGGTACTACATCCTGAGTTATAGAGGACCAGACCTACCATGGCAAGTGCTTCACAGCATAGGCTCCGATACTCCCATCCGAGTGACGAACGACAACGTCTCCCTCAAAGACAAACTTTCCGCATATTCTCTCCCCAAAATCTCCTGGTCGACTCTCAAGCACCCAGATGGATATGAGCTTAACCTCTTAGAGCGTCTTCCGCCAAATTTCCGTAAGGGAAAGAAATATCCGGTACTATTTGATATATATGGTGGCCCGGGCTCGCAGAAAACTGACAAGACCTTTCAACGGACGGTTGACTTTAGCGCATACTTTGGTTCGGATCCCGAGTTGGAGTATATCATTGTCAACGTGGACAGCCGTGGGACGGGGTATAAGGGGCG
The DNA here is from genome assembly GCA_900010015.1 of Tuber aestivum. Taxonomy (NCBI): domain Eukaryota; kingdom Fungi; phylum Ascomycota; class Pezizomycetes; order Pezizales; family Tuberaceae; genus Tuber; species Tuber aestivum. The sequence goes on from LN891039.1 coordinate 354,953, forward strand.
GGAATTCCGTACCATGGTCGCCGGTCAGCTGGGAAAGTTGGAGGCTGAAGATCAAGTCTGGGCTGCTAGGGAGTATGCAAAGCGAGACTATGTTGATGGGGAGAAGATTGCTATTTGGGGGTGGAGCTTTGGCGGGTATCTCACCGGTAAAGTTCTCGAATTGGATTCCGGAGCGTTCTCTTTAGGCATTGTATGTCCTTTCCCTAATTCCCCTCCTATCCCCACTCCCAACCCAACCGCTAAAGTAGAATAGATGACTGCTCCAGTAACAGACTGGCGCTTCTATGATGTCATCTACACTGCACGGTACATGGGATCTCCAACCGCCAACAAATCGGGCTACAATGCCTCTGCGATAACCGAGACCTCTGGATTCAAGAATGTTGCTGGTGGCTTCCTCATCCAGCACGGGACTGGCGACGACAATGTCCATTTCCAGAACGTGGCTGTTCTTGTCGACACACTGGTTTACGAGGGCGTGAGTCCTGAGAAGATGCGCGTGCAGTGGTTCACTGACTCGGATCATAATATTAATTATGATGGCGCCCGGAGCTTTTTATACAAGCAGTTGGCCAAAGCCTTGTACGAGGAAAAGAGGAGGGTGCCCGAGGGGAACCATCAGTGGAGTCGCAGGGAGGTTGGGGGGGGGTCAATTTTATAGATTTTTGTTTGGTAAAAAGGCGAGATTGAGAGAGCGTTAGTATAGTGCCTCTCGTCCGGTATTTTTGTGTAGCGGTGGTTAGGTTGAGCGAGCACCGGTAGAATGAAGGATGGGGGTAGCCCGATTTGTGTCAGGTTTAATTATGGAAGAGCAAGAAAATTTTAACAGTGAGGGTTTCTTGCGTTTGTGATTGTGACAAACAGAGGTATAAAGAGCACTCACGGAAAACCACCCAAGCAAGAAAAAATAACAATTCAAACGGCACCTCACTTATACCGGGGCACAAACACAAGTATGCCAAATAGCTAACGAAGGAAAAACAATGCACCGGCGGGTTTCCTAGGTATGATAGCTGCAACAGTGAGTGACCCAGCTACCATTGAAGGGAGGGGGGGCCCAAGTTTCTATATGATACTGGTGTTCCTAAGGAGCCCATCTAAACATTGGCTCGAGCTTATTCAAACGATTTATATTTCTATTTCAAACCAGTAAGGAAAAGATGAAAAGAGACCGGTATCCCCAAGATTACCTTGTATATGTCGTGGAGGTACTAGTAGGCAAGCTAGAAAGAAATTTAATAACTTTAAATTTTCCCATGACCCGGAAGCAATTTGCACACCCCTTTGGTAATCTAATTCGGATCGGGGAGCCCAGTACAGATCCAACTTGATGTTACTCCTTAATTTGGCTGGATTCACGAGAGATTGAGTGAGAATAAGGGAGTATGTTAAAGGGCAATGAGGAATCTTGAGTTGAGGAAGTCGGTTGGGTTTTCTATAAACATATAGCTCCCAATTGATTTACTCGAGCTAAGGGGTGCTGTCTAAGCGGGCAGATGATATCTTCGGGATAGAATTTGGAGATTTGCTTTGACACACTTCATATCTAGAGCTTATCCTCCACGAGGGTTCATTATATGGATCCCCGTGCAGATAGGTTTGGCGAGTGATGCTGAGCGACTAGTGACAAAACTAGGATCGGGCTGGGGCATGAACCCACACGCTGCCGAGCCGAGCCAGGTCAGCCCAGTGGCCGGGCTCGTAAGGAACACTATATGATACCTCACTGTGCGATACGGAGGGCGGAAATGGATGCCTCAAAAGTATTATAATTATGTAAATGTATATCTATAGTGACTAAGCTCTGTCACACATGTAGATATCATAGGGTGGATTACGACCAATCGCAGTGAAAATATAAAGTGCTATAGGATAAAAAAAATATTGAAGAACACAGCACTGTATTTTCTCAATCCAAATCCCGTGTTCATCTATATTGCTAAACCCGAAGAGTTTCCCGGTTCCTGAGAGCTGGACCTGCCAATTTGGGCTGGGTAGGCTCTCCCAATACGGAAATGTGAGCGGATGATAAATGGAAGAGGAAGCGAAACGGGAGAAACCACCGCCGATCTCATTTCGGCTCGTGATGAATCAAAGTAAAATATTGGAGCAACACCGGCACGGTATTCCAGAGCTTGTTTCCACCCTTTCTTGCTGTACGCCATCACCGCTTTACTTTACTCTGGTTTCCGGAATGGTGGTTGGAATCCTTTGGCTGCTGGGGGGGCGGAAAGCGCTTCTGGTGCGAGTGATTTTCTATGAGCGGTGGTGAGGTAATCGTCCACAATTTTTATTTATTTTTACCTTTCTATTTTGTGGTGCAGAAGAAGCTTTTTTTGTGCGGGTACGGTGGGAGAGGGAGGTGAGGGCTATGCGCGGGATGGGTTGATATATTATGATAGCAGACTAGTAGCGATCGGGGATCCAATAATACGGGTCCGATACGGTTATTATTAAACAGGATTAGCGGATATCACCAGACTCCCTCCCAAAAAAGAAGGAACAGAAAAATATGAGAGAAAAATGAAGGAGTGCAACCTGAAGTTCTCTTTTGTCGGGATAGGCGGGCCTGAATGAATAGCTCTTTAATTTATTCAACCTTGTATTCTAGAGCTGTGCGCTCACCGCCGTTGAGCTTTATGCACTTTCTTAGATTCCTTCGGAGGTTTTCTTAACAGAGTGATTGGGTCGGGAGGATTGGTGGGGGTTTATTATTAGTAGTACCGGTAGAGTAGTACTAGTAGGCCTCGGTACGGTTCTAAATTTCCGCGATTGAATTTATAGCATGATCATAGTTCCCCGGACGCACGGGCCAGCTATTGGTCGTTGCGGATTGCGTGGAGCTAGATGGAACTTTGTAAGTGCAATGCACCACGCTAAACGCTTACACTTAGAACTCGTGTACAACTTACGAGTGGCCGTTGTTCTCGCAGGGAATGCCGAGATGGGAATAAGGGCCAGGACAGGATCTGGGCTGTGGTGGATGTGGTAGTGGACCAGGAGTCTCGCCGAGAAATGCCAAGCAGGTTGGTTGTGGGCTCGACTAGAACAACCTGAAATTTTCCGGACCTAGCGCTGGTAGAGATAAGTTAGGACGCGAGGATGATCCGAAGAATGGGTGCTGGCTAACCTGAGTAAGATTCAACCCAGTGTAGATCATAGTGGTGTTGCAGTGAAGGAGGCCCACGTCTATGCTTACCCTTTGCTTATCCTGCTTACCCGTTACTGTAGTGGCAGTGCCGGCGTGTTTTGCAAAAGAATCGAACATTGCATAAGCGTGCCAAGGACTCCTGGTGAAGTTGTGCAACAGCGAGGGATTCTAATCTTGCAGCACACCTGAGACGTGCCGACCGGTTCAACGGAACATGCTGTACCGGTACCAGCTCAATGTCACTTTTTTCTCGATATACCATACCCACCTTAGATGGATGCAGACAGTGAATTCTTCTGTATTAGCGAGTAGTTGATTGGCGTCCGTTAATCTGTTCCTGTAATCTTCCTTTGCGAATATTGAAGCCATGTGCCAATCCTGAGATACATTGTGCTCGGGGGTGAAAAAAAAAAAAAAAAAACCTACTCACAGGGACCCTGGATCCCCGCCTCTACACCTGCACAGGATCCCGACACCTGGCCGCTTCCGGGGCTGTTGAATGGTAGGACGAGGTTTGGTGGTATATAGTAGTAGTTCTTTAACAACGCTTCAACATTACGAGTACTAGGGTGTATGGTAGGGCGGCCGGATATAGCGACTAGGGATCCCAAGTGTAAGTATCTCATGTTTCCCCTTTCCCGATTTGTCGCTGTTGCTCTGATTTCGGGTATCGTAAGATAAGTGCACTTTTGTATCACGGCTGGGTCCCTCTTTGCATGGGGATTACTTTAGTGATCGCTGGCTGGTGGTCATGAGGAGTAGGGAGCATAGAGCATCTGGTTCTTGCTCTGGGGAGACAGCTGAAGAATGGAATCTATTTTGGGCGATTGGGAGACTGGCGGTTGAGCTGGATATATCTTATATATAAAGGGCTCAGAATCGATTTTCTAGAACCCCACTTACCAATTGGAACAAAAATGAGGTTCTACACGACATTCCTGTTTTCCTTTCTGTGCCTTTCATACATCTCTCAAGCAGCCCCGACCACTCAAGAGTATGACCAGGGAAACTCCACCTCTCCGGGTGCAGGGAGACTGGTGACCTTCGCCGACGCTGCATCCGGGAACTTTAGCTACTCGGAAAGCAGCGTTCGATGGATTTCTACGGGGAATTCCTCCGACGGGACATACGTGGTAGACGACCCCTCGACGAAGACCTTAATGTTGTGGGATGTTTCCAAGAATTATAGTAGCGTGTTCGTCGATGCCGTCGAGTTGGGGATAGTCTACAGTGGCTATTCCATCCAACCCTCCGGGAAGCACGTCCTGTTTAGCTCGAACCTCACAGTCTTATACCGTAACATGCATGTCGCGAATTACTATGTTTGGAGTGTGGAGAGTAAGACCCTGGTTCCCCTTGTCGAGGGGCAGAGCAGCGATGTGCAGTCTGCGGTGTGGGGTCCCCGTGGTGATGTGATTGCCTATGTCCGGGAGAATAATTTGTTTATTTGGAAGGACGGGCTGAGTACTAGGGTTACCGATGATGGGGGGGACAATTTGTTTAATGGGGCGCTGGGTTGGGTATATGAAGCGGGTTTGTAACTCCTCTCCTAAGTCATTTTCGCGGGAAGCTGGGATTAATGGTTTACGTTTTTTTTTCTTTGGTTGGGAGTTAGGTCTCCTGGGGAAGCCGGATGCACTATGGTTCTCACCGGATGGGGAGTATCTTGCTTTCTTGAAGTTTGACGAGACAGAAGTATGCTCTCCATTCATACTTTCTACCAAGCCCATGTGGGTTATTATGGCGCTAAACTAGGCGAATGTAGGTACCAACATATACCATGACGTCCTACATGGCTAAGCAACGAGTTGCCCCAACTTACCCTAATGAGAGGCTTGTAAAGTATGCTAAAGCGGGAGAGAATATCTCCACTGTTACCTTCCATCTACTCGAGGTCAACAGCCCATCTGCCCCGAGGAAGATTGACTTTCAAACATATGCTCCGGATGATTTGATAATCACCGAGGTTGCCTGGGTCACGGAGAAACATGAGCGCGTCATCCTCCGCACTCAGAATAAGTCACAAGATACGGAAAAGTTAGTTTTGATTGATGTTGAGAGCGGGGATGCACAGGTTGTGAGGGAGAGGGATGGTACGGATGGATGGTTGGAGAATTATTTTGCTATTACTTGCGAGTTTTCCGTTCCGGGGTGTTAATGTGGGTTTGGGAGTCACTAATTATTTTGGATAGATATCCCGGGACTTTCTACTCCTGCCTATGTGGATATCTCGGATCATTCTGGCTGGGCGCATATTTATCTTTACCCAGTGTCTGGTGGTGAACCGATCCCGTTGACATCTGGTAACTGGGAAGTCACCGCGATTTACTCAGTCGACGTTAAGCGCGGTCTGATCCATTACCAATCCACCGAGTGTGATTCTACAGAACGCCACATCTTTACTGTGAGTCTTGATGGAAAGACAAAAAATGCTCTCATGGACATCACCAAAGACGGATATTACGATGCCAGCTTCTCTCCCGGAGGAGGGTACTACACCCTGAGCTATAAAGGACCAAACCTACCATGGCAGGTGCTTCGCCGCATAGGCTCCGATACTCCCATCCGAGTGACGAACGACAACGCCTCCCTCAAGAACAAACTTTCCGCATATTCTCTTCCCATAATCTCCTGGTCGACTCTCAAGCACCCGGATGGATATGAGCTCAACCTCATGGAGCGTCTTCCGCCAAAATTCCGTAAGGGAAAGAAATACCCAGTACTATTTGATATATATGGTGGCCCAGGTTCGCAGCGCACTGAAAAGACCTTTCGACGGACAGTTGACTTTAGCGCATACTTGGGTTCGGATCCCGAGTTGGAGTACATTGTTGTCACCGTGGACAGCCGTGGAACGGGGTATAAGGGGCGGAAATTCCGTACCATGGTCGCGGGTCAGCTGGGAAAGTTGGAGGCGGAAGATCAAGTTTGGGCCGCCAGGGAGTATGCAAAGCGAGACTATGTTGATGGGGAGAAGATTGCTATTTGGGGGGGGAGTTACGGCGGATACCTCACTGGTAAAGTTCTTGAATTGGATTCCGGAGCGTTCTCTTTAGGCATTGTATGTCCTTTCCCCAATTCCCCTCCTATCCCCACTCTCAACCCAGCCGCTAAAGTAGAATAGATGACCGCTCCAGTAACAGATTGGCGCTTCTATGATGCCATTTACACTGCACGGTACATGGGATCTCCAACCGCCAACCAATTGGGCTACAATGCTTCTGCGATAACTAAGACATCTGGATTCAAGAATGTTGCTGGTGGCTTCCTCATCCAGCACGGGACTGGCGACGACAATGTCCATTTTCAGCACGCAGCTGTGCTTGCTGACGCACTGGTTTACGAGGACGTGAGTCCTGAGAAGATGCACGTGCATTGGTTCACTGACTCCGATCATAACATTTTGGATGATGGGGCTGGGATTTTTAGACACAAGCAATTGGCCAAAACCTTGTACGAGGAAAAGAGGAGGTCGCCTGAGGGGAACCACCAGTGGAGTCGCAGGAGGGTTGAGGGGAGGTCAATTTTATAAGTTTTTGTTTAGAAAAAAGTCCAGATTGGGTGAGGATTAGTATAGTACCTCTCGTCGGGTATTGTTGTGTAGCGGTGGTTAGGTAGAGCGAGCACCGGTAGAATGGAGGATGGGGGTAGCCTGATTTGTGGCAGAAGTTTGATTATCGAAGAGCAAGAAAATTTTAACAGTGAGGGTTGCTTGCGTTTGTGATTGTGACAAACGGAGGTATAAAGAGCACTCACGGAAACTACCTAAGCAAGAAAAAAAAACCAATTCAAACGGCACCTCACTTACACAGGGGGCACAAACACAAGTATACCAAATAGCTAACGAAGGAAAAACAATGCACCGGCAGGTTGTCTAGGTATGATAGCTGGAACAGTGAGTGACCCAGCTACCATTGAAGGGAAGGGAGGCGGGGTGGGGAGTGAAAAAGATGAGGGGGGGCCCAAGTTTCTATATGATACTCGCGTTCCTAACGAGCTCATCTAAAAATTGGCTCGAGCTTATTCAAACTATTTCTATTTCTATTTCAAACCAGTAAGGAAAAAAATGGAAAGAGATCGGTATCCCCAAGATTACCTTGTATATGTCGTGGAGGTACTAGTAGGCGAGCGAGAAAGAAATTTAATAACTTTGAATTTTCCCATGACCCGGAAGCCGCTTGCACGCGCCCTTGGTAGTCTAACTCGGATCGGAAAGCCTACTACAGATCCAACTTTATGTTACTCCGAATTTTGCTAGATTCATGAGAGGTTGAGTGAGAATAGGGGAGTATGTTAGAGAGCAATGAGGAATCTTGGTTGAGGAAGTCGGTTGGGTTTTCTGTAAACATACAGTTCTCGATTGATTTACTCGAGCTAAGGGGTGCTAGCTGAGCGGAAAGATGGTATTTTCGCGGTAGAATTTGGAGATTTGCTTTAACACTTCATATCTAGAGCTTATCCTCCATGAAGGTTCATTGCATGGATCCCCGTGCAGATGGATTTGGCGAGTGACGCTGAGTGACCAGTGACAAAACCAGGATCAAGCTGGATCGGGCCTTAATTCCCGAGCCTATTTTGAGAGGCTCGAGCCATAACTTGGATCTCGGGCGGCTTGGGCCCGTGCGTTGTCGAGCCGAGCCAGATCGGCCCAGTGGCTGGGCTCGTGAGGAACACTGTTTGATACCGCACTGTGCGATACGGAGGGCGCAACGAATGCCACAAAAGCATGCAAATAGACACACAATGACCAACTTCTGAGGATTAGATGGCACGCCCAAGGGTGGATCACAAATAATCTCATGGACAGCAGCATCGGTGACGCCGCCAATAATTCTCTAGCTTGTATATATGGACATCCTGAGGATACCTCAATCGCGGTGAAAAATGTGGCTAGTACTATAGGATAAAAAGAGAGATTGAATACAGCAATGTAAATCCCCGGCTCAGATCCGGTGTTCAATCAGGATTGGTAGGCCCGAAGGTTCCCCTTTCCGACAGTTGGACCTGGCGATCTGGGCTGGGTATTCTCTCCCAATATGGAAATGCAAGCGGATGAATGGAAGAGAGAGCGAAACGGGAGAAACAGTCACCAATCTCATTTCAGCTCGTGATGAATCAAGGTAAAATATTGGAGTAATTTTAGCACGGTATTCCAGCACTCCTTCTTACTGTACGCCATCACCACTTTACTTTACTCTGGTTTCCGGAATGGTGGTTGGAATCCTTTGGCTGCTGGCTGGGAGGAAAGCGCTTCTAGTGCGAGTGATTTCCGATGAGTGGCGGTAAGGTAATCGTCCACAATTTTATTTTTATTTTCTTACCTTTCTCTTTTGTGGTCAGGTGTGTTACTCTGCAGAAGAAGCTTTTTTTGTGCGGGTAGGGTGGAAGAGGGGGTGGGGTCTATGCGCGGGATGGGTTGATATGCTACGATGGCAGACCAATAGCGATCGGGGATCTAATAGTACGGGTTCCGGTCAAGAAATATTAATCAGGACCAGCGAATATCACCAGACTCCCCTCGGGAGAGAATTAAGAGGAAAACAGGAAAGAAAAATGAAGGAGTGTGACTTGAATTTCTCTTTTGCTGGGATAGGTGGGCTGAATGAATGGCCCTTTAATTTATTCAACCTTGTAGTCTTGCTCTGTGCGCTCACCGCCGTTAAGCTTTGTGCACTTTCTTACATTCCTTCGGGGGTTTCTTAACCGGCTGATTGGGTCGGGAAGATTGGTAGGGGTTGATTAGAAGCACTATGTAATAGAAGTAGTAGTAGTGGTAGGATATTGGCACGGTTCTAAATTCTCATGGACAATTTATAGCATGATCATAGCTCGCGATGCGCACGGGTCAGCTTTTGGTTTTTACGAAATGCATGGAGAGAGGTGGACGATGTAAGCGCAATGCACCATGCTAAACGCTTACACTTAGAACCCGAATACAACTTACGAATGGTCAGGATAACAATATCCATTCTCCTCGCAGGGTATGCTAAGATAGAAACAGTAACCAGGACAGGATCTGTGTATGGTGGATGTGGCGGTGGAGCAAGGGTCCCGTCGGGGAATGCTAAGTAGGTCGGTTGCGGGCTCGACCTGGATAGTTGGAGATTTTCGAGACAGAGCGTTGGCAGAGGTAGGAGGCGGGGGTGTTCCGAAGGGTTGGTGCTACTCGTAGCTAACCTGAGTAAGATTCAACCTTGTGGAGATCATGGCGGTTTTGAAGTGAAGGAAGTTGTGTTAAAGCAGCATTCGACAGCTTCCATGCTTACAACGGCCCGCGTCTTGGCTTACCCTTTGCTTACACCGCTTACCCGTTACTGTAGTTGTAGTGTCGGAGTGTTTTGTACTCGTACTCCCGCGTCCGAGTTGAAGTTGGGCACCCGGATAGAGTAGCTGTCTCTAGACTAATAACCGGCTCGCCCTAGGCAACGCGATTAATAATTATTTACGGTACAAAATAATAAAAAAAGTAGCCCTTTCGCACTTTATTACCGCACTCAAGATACATAAACTTACGAACCATCACATACTCCAGTAGCCTGGAATATGGCCCCCAAAATTATCGCTTCCGTTCTGAAGTATCACCCTTTGAAGCTTCTCACAAATCACCGGGCAATTTTGGTCCATAACGCCCAAAAAAGAGCTCCCCAAGTCCTCATGAGTGCTGGTCTGGCACGATCTGATACCATTTGTTAACTACGATATATGGAATCACACTACTCTGTTTGGTAGCCAAGGGGCATCCATTCACTGGCCCGGTGATCACTACGCTTGTGAGTGTCTAACTTTAACTTGGTCGTGTGAGTAAAAGAATGGAACATTGTATAAGCGTGCCAAGGACTCCTGCTTAGATTGCGTAACGGCAGCGAGGCCATGCCAACCAGCTCAATGGAACATACTGTACTGTACCAGCTCAATGTCTCCTTTTCCCGATATATCATACCCACCTTAGATGGATGCAGACAGCGAGTTCTTCTGTGTTATTGAGTAGTTGGCTGCTGGATGTTGAGATCTTCATTGACATCCGTTAATCTGTACCTGCGATCTTCCTTTCCGAATAATGAAGTCATATTTTCCAAACCGAATAAAATCATCCATAAGCATTTGGATCTTTGCCTCTATATCTGCCGTATCGGTGTTCATAGAAAATAACTTTAGAAGAAAGAAAAGAAAAGCGTATGATAATATTATCAGAATATGCTTGATATGCGAAAACCCTCCGGATCCCCAATGCAACTATTAATCTAGGGTACTATATTAGACAGTGATAATTGAACCGTTCGTTATGACGTCCAAAATTCCCTCTCTTGGGTAAGTTAGGGGAGGGGGTGAAGCACGACTGGAACCGGCCCCCGCAACCCTAGCTTCCCACGTGGAAAAAAGTAAAGAAGTGTCCCACCCTACAGAGCACAAGCGGGGGCAACTCCAATGTCCTCGCGCGGGGTTCAATAATTCTAAATTTAGTAAACACAGTATGTACCGTACCGTGATGATAAAGATTAGGGTCTAAAAATCTGATAGGATTTGTGTTGACAAAAAAGAAAAAAAAATAGTGCAGTAAAATCTTGGGACTGCCGAACGCCCCTCGCTTCAGAAATAGTAGTATCTTGTTTCAGCTCTACTATCCTTTGGGAGATCGATACTATACCCTCAAATTCGTATCTGGGGACATTAACCTTATGTTGGAGCGGTTTGGGCATTGCCATTGGGTAAGAATGCTCTCTCTGAGCCATTTGAGCGCTAGAGAATCCGATTATTATTTTTTTAAAAAAAACGTTCTTATTTCCGGTCGAGCATAGCCAACTGCTGCCGAAATCTGACGTTGGTGTGCCTTGGTGCTGGTTTGGCTGTTTCAGGCTGCCCGGGAGACAGTATCACCATTATTATTATTTTTACTGGGGCGTGCGGAAAAGGGCCTTGGTTACCGGGGGGAAAGACCGTTTCGGCCGTAGGTATCGCTAGCGTCGCTCGAGTAGATGGCTGTGGGAAACGGACGTAGGGAGGAGTCTCGCGGGAAGTGATCTAATTGGGACGAAGCAAATCTCACCAGGTGCCGTACCACCTAGGCGGAGGGCACAAACAAAAGAAGGCTAGAAAACTAACGAATGGACAAACAAACAGGGGCCCAGTACACTCCTCCTAGTCATTTAGTGTCACCCACATTCAGCACTCGATAGGCATACCCCATATTCCGCATCTCCTTGCAGTGCCGTCTTATCATCTACTGCATTGCGGGGATAGGGCAGTGGTTTTGTTGGGTAGGGCATATGGATTTTTGGTTTTGTGGATACCTGTTTCTGTGCGGCATCGGGTATGGGATATTTGCATTGCTTCTTCCACACCCTATGCCGTAGGGCGTATCATACGGTAGTTTTTTTTGAGGCGTCGTTGAGGATCATGGGGTATCTGGCGGGTCTCGGGGTTGTGGGGGGATCGCGGGGGATCGCGGTTCGTCGGGATAGTGTGTTTCATTGGGATTCGTGGGGTTTCTTTGGTTTCCGGAGTTGATAGCGGTTGGAGATATATACCCCCTGGTATGTTAATAGCTAGCATCTCCATCGGTCGCACAGTTCATCATTCTTCCACACCCCTCTGCTCTTCGAGTCTATTGTGATTTCCCTTTCACTACTTAATCCTAGCCAGTGGGCGGAAGTTGAGATATCCTGGCAAGGGTGGTCTGCTGCATGAATGATTTTTCATGAATGGGAGCTAAATTAATAGACCATAAATGATTTTCCTTTTTCCGTTTGCGGTGGGGATATTATGCTATACCCCGATGCCTGGTACGAGGAAGCGTAAAGCGGGAGAGAGAGGGGGGTTTATAGGAGGGGGGGATGTGGTTATGCCACACCTATAGCAATTGAGAATTCAATTATACACCACCTGTGCCGTAAAAATCAGTCGGTGAATGCCATAGGACGCCCCTCCAAAATAAAGGAAGAGGGTGAAAAAGAAAGAAGTGTAACGAGAAGTTCTCTATTTTCGGGATATAAGGTGGGACGAAATAGCTGGAAGGCTGTTTAGTTAGATCACTTGTATTCTAAAGCTGCGTACTCATCGGCAGTACGTTTCAAGCACTTCCTTACAGCATCGTGGGGGGTTTCTAGGCGATAGGTTAGTTTGGGTGATTGGTAGGGGGGACCATGTGAGCCTGAGCGAGGTGACACCCGCAGCGTGGCGCCGCACGGCTTGGCTTTCTACTGCCGTTGACCGCAGGCAGCCATTGCTACCAAATATCGCCAAGCCTCGCTGAGGACTCACACCGTTTAATGTGGTGGGGTTGAGTAGGAGCGCTTTCGCAGCAGGTCTTGCGCCGTTTGGACCCTCGCACGTAATATATGGTGGGTCATCATACCCACTGGGCTGGTCGTTGTATCTTGCATGGAACAGGGTGGGCACTTGCGAGCGCAATGTACTCGAGTACAGTAATACCTAACGCTCGTGAGTGGTTACGAAAATGCTGGCGAGTATCCACGCGGGGAATGCCAAGATGGAAATAACGGCCAAGACAAGAGCTGGGCTGTGGTGGATGGGGCTGTGAAGCAAAAGTCCCGCCAAGAAATGCCAGGAACGAGGTTGGCCTCGACCTGAGCAGCTGGAAAATTTCGATATCCGTCGCTTAGGCAGAGTGTAAAGCTATTTCGAAGACAAGTGCAGGCTGGCCTGTGCAAGATTCAGCTGATCATGGAAGTGTTGAAGTGAAGGAAGGTGTCCTAAAATAGAACTCGATAGTTGTCACGTCTAGAACAGCCCACGTCTTAGCCTCCACTTTGCTTACGCCGCCTACCGGTACTATAGTACAGCACTCGTGGTGTCGGGGCGTTTTTTTGGGAGGGGATTGATATTGCATACCACCCAAATGCAAGCAAAAGGACCAAGCTTTGGCGGTGGGTAATAGCAGTCCCTTTAGGAACTCTTCGACGTTATGATACGAGTACTCGTGTGTGTGGCAGGGCTGTCCACTATCGCAACCGAAAATTCTAAGTGCAAGTGTTTGATATTTCGCCTTTCCCGATTTATTCCTCTGATTGCGAGTATGGTGTAATACCTGCCTTTTTGTGTCACTACAGGACCCTTTTTTCCGTGGGGATTACCTTTGCACTTACTTGTTGGTGGCCGTTGGTTAGTAGAAGGCCTAGAAGATTTGGCACTTGGGCGGGGGAGTCAGCTGGAGGATGAAACTTATTTTAGGCGATTAGAAGATTGGAAGCTGTGCTACATATATCTTATATAAAGAACCGGGATCGATTCTTGAGAATTTTTTTTCACATATCAATCGAGACAAAAATGAGGCTCTACACCGAATTCCTGTTCTCCCTTCTGCTCTTTTCGTACATCTCTCACGCAGCCCCAGTCTCGCAAGACGACGAGGGAGCCTTCACCTCTTCGGGTGCCAAAAAATTAACAACCCTTGCAGACGCATTATCCGGGAACTTTAGCTACTCGGAAAGTATCGTGCAATGGATTCCTGCTGGGAATTACTCCGACGGGACATACGTTGTGCAGGATTCCTCAACGCTGAGCCTAATGCTGTGGGATATCGCCAAGAATGCTAGTAGCGTTTTCGTCGATGCCACCGAGTTGGGGATAGACTACGAGAAGTATATCATCCAACCTTCTGGGAAGCACGTCCTGTTTAGCGGGAACGCCACCCTAGCATACCGCGGCTCGTATATCGCGGATTACTATGTTTGGAGTGTGGAGAGTAAGACCTTGGTTCCCCTTGTCGAGGGACAGAGTGGAGATGTGCAGTCTGCGATGTGGAGCCCCCATGGTGATGTAATTGCCTATGTCCGGGGGGGTGATTTGTTTATTTGGAAGGACGGGGTGAGTACTAGGGCTACCAACGATGGTGGGGGGAATGTGTTTAATGGGGCGCCGGGTTGGATATATGACGGGGGTTTGTAATCCCCCCCTAAAAAATTCCCGTGGGAAGCTGGAATTAATGGTTTAACGCTTTTCTTTGGTGGGGAGTTAGGTCTCCTCGGGCAGATGGAGGCATTCTGGTTCTCACCGGATGGGGAATATCTTGCTTTCTTGAAGTTTAATGAGACGGAAGTATGCTTCACATTCATAGTTTCTGTTGAGCCCATGTGGGTTAGCAGCATCGTGCTAAACTAAGTGAATGTAGGTACCAACATATACCGTGCCATCCTACATGACTGGAAAACGGGTTGCCCCAAATTACCCTGATGAGATCCATATTGGGTATGCTAAACCGGGGGAGAAAATCTCCACGGTTTCTTTCTATCTGCTCGAGGTCAACAACCCGTCTGCCCCGAGGAAGATTGACTTTCAGACATATGCTCCGGATAATTTGTTAATCGCCGGCGTTGCCTGGGTCACGGAGAAACATGAGCGCGTCATCCTCCGCACGCGGAATAGGGTACAAGATACGGAAAAGGTGGTCTTGATTGATGTTCAGAGCGGGAATACACAGGTTGTGAGGGAGAGGGATGACAAGGATGGATGGTTGGAGAATTATTTTGCTATTTCTTGCGAGTTTTCTATTCCGGGGTGGTGTTTAATGTCGGCTGGGGAGTTGCTAATTACTTTGGATAGATATCCCAGGACTTTCTACTCCTTCCTATGTGGATATCTCGGATCATTCTGGTTGGCCGCATATTTATCTTTACCCGGTATCTGGTGGTGAACCGATTGCATTGACATCTGGTAACTGGGAAGTCACTGCGATTTACTCAATCGACGTTAAACGCGGTCTGGTCTATTACCAATCCACGGAGCGTGATTCTAAAGAACGCCACATCTTTACCGTGAGCCTCGATGGAAAGACCAAAAGGCCTCTCGTAGATATCTCCAAGGAAGGATATTACGATGCTAGCCTCTCCCCCGAAGGAGGGTACTACGCCCTGAGCTATAGCGGGCCAAACTTGCCATGGCAAGTACTTCGCAGCATAGGCTCCGATATGCCCATCCGAGTGATAAACGACAACGCCCTCCTCGAGGACAGCCTTTCCGCATATTCTCTCCCTAAAATCTCTTGGTCGACGCTCAAGCACCCAGATGGATATGAGCTCAACCTCATGGAGCGTCTGCCGCCGAACTTCCGTAAGGGGAAGAAATACCCGGTACTATTTGATATATATGGTGGCCCAGGTTCGCAGCGCACGGAAAAGACCTTTCGACGGACGGTTGACTTTAGCGCATACTTGGGTTCGGATCCCGAGTTGGAGTACATAGTCGTCACGGTGGACAATCGTGGAACGGGGTATAAGGGGCTGAAATTCCGTACCATGGTCGCTGGTCAGCTGGGAAAGTTAGAGGCGGAAGATCAAGTCTGGGCCGCCAGAGAGTACGGAAAACGAGACTATGTTGATGCCAAGAGGATTGCTATTTGGGGGTGGAGCTTTGGCGGATACCTCACTGGTAAAGTTCTCGAATTGGATTCCGGAGCATTCTCTTTAGGCATTGTATGTCCTTTCCCCAATTCCTCTACTCCCCCCGCTCCCGACCTAGCCGCTAAAGCAGAATAGATGACGGCTCCAGTAACAGACTGGCGCTTCTATGATAGCATCTACACTGAGCGCTACATGAAATCCCCGACCGCCAACCGAGCGGGCTACAATGTCTCTGCGATATCCAAGACATCTGGATTCAAGAATGTTGCTGGTGGCTTCCTCATCCAGCACGGGACGGGCGACGATAATGTGCATTTCCAGCACGCAGCTGTTCTTGTCGACACACTGGTTTACGAGGGCGTGAGTCCTGAGAAGATGCAAGTGCAATGGTTCACTGACTCAAGTCATGACATTGATTCTGATGGGGCCTCGAGCTTTTTACATAAACAATTGGCCAAAGCGCTCCACCATGAGAAGAGAAGGACACCCGAGGGCAATCATCAGTGGAGCCGCAGGAGGGTTGAGGGGGGGCCAATGCCATAGACCCCTGTTTTACAAAAGCCGAAGTTAACATCTCTTGTCAAGTATAGTTAGCTAGCGCTGGTTACGTGGAGAGAGAATTGGCGAACAGTGATTTTATTTTATTTTGAATGCTTTAGGCAGGTCACAAACTACACTATTACTCGAAAGATGTCAGATGTAGGGTACCGAGAAACATCGAAGAAAAAAAAGGCTCGCCTGACCTTACTAGTGATTTAATTTATCGTGTCATCTCGGGGTTTATGGAAAACAATATATAATTTAACTGTAGAAGGAACTGTAATATTATTATCATATGACAAAAGAGTAGCGTGACATTTACTGATCTACTAGTAGGATACAGTACAGGTACCATACCGATATCTACCGTAATAACCGAACCGCTCGCTAGCCGTCCAAGATCCCCTCTCTTGGATAGAGGCAGGGGCTGCCAAAGCACCACGGAAAACGTCCAACCCCACAACAAGGAAAAAGTAAAAAAGTGCCGCGCTTTACCGGCAAAGGCAACTCCAACGTCCTCGCGCGAGGGGCAATCATTCCGGTACACACGGTATCGTGATGATAAAACTAAAAGTTTAAGGATCTGATAAGGGGGGTTTTTTTTGACAAAAAAAGAAAAAGAATGCTGCGGTAAAATCCTGGGACTGCCAAGAAAACACCCGGAGCACAATGATAGTATTATACTTTAGCTTAAAACCCGGTTCCAGGAAACGTAGTACTTGGGTACCGTACTATCCTTTGGATGTCCGATACCGTACCGCCAAATCCGTCTCGGTGCATATTAACCCTATGCTAGAACAATTAGGGCATTGCGATTGGATAAGGATACTCTAGCTGACACTGCCGCTGAGGCATTTGGGCACTAAAGGGTCCGAGGAAAAATTAAAAAATCCCTACTTCCTGTCGAGCGCCGCTAGCTGCTAAAAAATCTGCCTTTAGTTTTGTCTTGATACGAATTTGACTGTTTCAGACCGCCCAAGAGACAGTATCATCATCATTATGATTTATTACTAGGACCTCCTGAAAAGGGCCTTAGTTCCCGGAGGACAAGACCGATTAAGCCGTGAGCGTCGCTAGCGTAGCTGGAATACGGTAGGTGGCTGTGACGAACGGACGTGGAAAGGACACTCCCGGGAAGCTATCTAATTGGGACGAAACTAACCTCACCAGGTGCCTTAGCACCTATACGGGGAGCGCGGGCAGAAGAAGGCCAGAAAGCTAACGAATGGAGAGATAAACAAGGGCCTTGTCCATTCCTCTCGGTCGTTTGGTGTCACTCACATTCACTACTTTATATCATAGGTATACCACGGATTCTGCACCTTTTTCTACTGCGGCCCTATCATCTGCTGCATCAAGGGGATAGGGCGGCCGGACCGGCCCTGTTTTTGAGGTGCTTCTGGTGAGTGATGGCGGAGGTATTAATATCGCGGGTTATTGTTAGGTTGTCCACCGGACATGTGGTTAGGCGCTATGCGGTTGTAAGGAAAAAAATGTGGTTTTGCGATGTATCATACAATGAGTAAGCATAGGGCAGTGGTTTTATTGGGGGCGGGGTATGGATTTTTGGTTTTCTGGATACCCGTTGTTATGTCGCGTCGGGTATGACAGATTTGCTTTCTTTCATTCCCACCCTATTCAGTCGGGCGTATCATACGGTAGTTTGGTTGAGACGTCATTCAGGATCATGGGGTATCTGGGGAGTTTCTAGACTGTGGGAGGATCGCGGGGGATCGTGGTTTGTCGGGATGGCGTGTTTATTTGGGGTTCATGGGGTTTCTTTGGTTTCCAGAGTTGTTAAAGGTTGGAGATATAACCTCATATCCCTCGGTATCTTAATAGCTAGTTTATCCATCGATCGCACAATTCATCATCCTTCTACGTCCCTTTCCGCTTCGAGTGAATTATGATTTCTCTTTCACAGCTTAATCCTGACCCGTGGGTAGAAGTAAGTAATTTCCTGTCTAGGAGGGTTTCCTGCGTGAGTGATTTTTCATGAATAGGAGCTGAATTAAGTCAAGAAGTGCTATTTTTGTTTCTCTTTTTATTTATGGTGGAGGCGTGATACTATCCTCCAATGCCTAACGCGAGGAAGGGTAAAACAGAAGAGGGAGGGGGGTTTATTGGCGGGGAGGGTTGGTGTACCGCACCAATAGCAATAGAGAATTCAATTATATACCATTTGTGCGGTAAATATTAGTGAATATCATTGGGCATCCATCTAAAATGAAGGAAGAGGGTGAAGAAAAAAGAACTCTAACGAGAAGTTCTCTATTTTCGGGATATAAGGCGGGGCGAAATAGCTGAAAGGCTGTTTAGTTTAACCACTTGTATTCTAGAACTGAGCACACATCGGCTGCACGTTTCGCGCACTCCCTTACGGCCTTGTGGGGGCTTGCCAGGTGGCAGGTTAGTTTGGGTGATTAGTAGGGGGCAATGTGGTGGGGTTGAGCAGAAGGGCGTTTCGCAGCAGGTCTTGTGCCGTTCGAACTCTCGTACGTAATGTATAGTAGTTCATCATACTCACTTGGCTGGTCGTTGGATCTTGCATGGATCTGGGTCAGCACTTGCGAGCGCAATGCACCATACCTAACGCTTGTGGATGGTCACGATAGTGCTGGTGGGTATCCTCGTGGGGATGCCAAGATGGAAATAACGGCCAAGACAAGAGCTGCCCTGTCGTGGATGGGGCAGTGAACCAAAAGTCCCGCCGAGAAATGCCAAGCATGCGGTTGTGGGCTCAACCTGACTAGCTGGAAATTTTCCGGACCAACCGCTAAGACTGGATATGAAGATATCCCGAAGACAAGTCTAGGCTAACCTGAGTAAGATTCAACCTGCTCCTGATCATGGCAGTATTGAAGTGAAGGAAGGTGTGCTAAAATAGCGCTCGGTATAATAGCTGTCATTCTTACAACAGCCCACGTCTTGGCTTCACCTCGCTTACGCCGCCTACCGCTGTACGAAGTACAGTGCTCGTAGTCTCAAAGCGTTTTTTTAAAAAAGAACCGATATTGCATACCACCCAGATCCAAGCAAAAGGACCAAGCTTTGGTGGTGTGCGATAGCAGTCCTTTTAAGAACGCTTCAAAATTTCGAGTACTCGTTTGCATAACAGGATTTTCCATTATTGCAGCTGAAAATTCCGGGTGTAAGTGTCTGATATTTCGCCATTCCCGATTTATCGCTATCGCTCTGATTGCGAGTATAGTGTAATACCTGCACTTTTGTGTCACTACAAGACCCTTCTTTCTATAGAGATTAGTTACCTTAGCAGTTGCTAGTTAGTGGCCGTGAATTAGTAGACAGCATAGAGCATCTGGCGCTTGGGTAGGGGAGGCAGCTGGAGGATGGAACCTATTTTGGGCGATCGTACCATTGGCGGGTGAGCTGGATATATCTCATATAAAGAGCTCGAGATCAATTCTTGAACATTTCAGCAATCAATTGGGAAAAATGAGGCTCTACACGACATTCCTGTTCTCTTTTCTGTGCTTTTCATACATCTCTCACGCAGCGCCAATCGCGCAAGAAGAGGGCCAGGGAATCTCCACCTCTCCGGGTGATAGGAGACTAGTGACCTTCGCCGATTCAACATCCGCCAGCTTTAGCCTCTCCGAAAGCAGCGTGCGATGGATTTCTAAGGGGAATTCCTCCGACGGGACATACGTGGTACAGGACCTCTCGACGCAGGCCCTAATGCTGTGGGATGTTACCAAGAATGCTGGTAGCGTGTTCATCGACGCCGCTGAGTTGGGGATAGCCTACTACAACTATTCCATCCAACCATCCGGGAAGCACGTCCTGTTTAGCTCGAATGCCGTAGAAGGATACCGTAACTCGTACACCGCAGATTACTATGTTTGGAGCGTGGAGGGTAAGACCCTGGTTCCCCTTGTCGAGGGACAGAGTGCAGATGTGCAGGGTGCGGTGTGGGGCCCCCATGGGGATGTAATTGCCTATGTCCGGGGGGGTGATTTGTTTATTTGGAAGGACGGGGTGAGTACTAGGGTTACCAATGATGGGGGGGACAAGGTGTTTAATGGGGTACCGGGTTGGATTTATGACGAGGGTTTGCAGTTCTTCCCCCTGAATCATTCTTGCGAGAAGGTGGGACTAATGGTTTACACCTGGGGTGGGGAATTAGATCTCCTCGGGAAACTGGATGCCTTATGGTTCTCACCAGATGGGCAGTATCTTGCTTTCCTGAAATTTAATGAGACGGAAGTATGCTTTACCTCCACACTCTACTAAATCCATGCGGGTTATTAGTATGATACTAAGCTGGGTGAATCTAGGTGCCAACATATACCGTGCCGTACTACACGGCAGGACAACCGGTTGCCCCAAATTACCCTGTTGAGCTCCCTATAGGGTATTCTAAAGCGGGGGAGAAAATATCCACGGTTACTTTCCATCTACTCGAGGTCAACAACCCATCTGCCCCGAGGAAGATTGACCTTCAGACATATGCTCCGGATAATTTAATTATCACCGAGGTTGCCTGGGTCGCGGAGAAACACGAGCGTGTCATCCTCCGCACGCAGAATAGGGTACAAGATACGGAAAAGTTGGTCTTGATTGAGGTTGAGAGCGGGAATTCACGGATTGTGAGGCAGAGGGATGGTACGGATGGGTGGTTGGAGAATTATTTTGCTATTACTTGCGAGTCTTCCGTTCCGGGATGTTTAATGTCGGCTGGGGAGTTGCTAATTACTTTGGATAGATATCGCAGGACTTTCTACTCCTGCCTACGTGGATATCTCTGATCATTCTGGCTGGCGGCATATTTACCTTTACCCAGTGACTGGTGGTGAACCGATTGCATTGACATCTGGGAACTGGGAAGTCACTGCGATTTACTCAATCGACGTTAAGCGCGGTCTGATCCATTACCAATCCACCGAGCGTGATTCTACAGAACGCCACATCTTTACTGTGAGTCTCGATGGAAAGACCAAAAGGCCTCTCGTAGATATCTCCAAGGAAGGATATTACAGTGCCAGCTTCTCCCCCGGAGGAGGGTACTATATCCTGAGCTATAATGGACCAAACCTACCATGGCAAGTACTTCGTAGCTTAGGCTCCGATACGCCCATCCGGGTGATAAACGACAACGCCTCCCTCAAAGGCAACCTTTCTGCATATTCTCTCCCCAAAATCTCTTGGTCGACGCTCAAGCACCCAGGTGGATATGAGCTCAACTTTTTGGAGCACCTACCGCCAAATTTTCGTAAGGGGAAGAAATACCCGGTACTATTTGATATATATGGTGGCCCAGGCTCGCAACGCACAGAAAAGACCTTTCGCCGGACGGTTGACTTTAACGCATACTTGGGATCGGATCCCGAGTTGGAGTACATCGTTGTCACGGTGGACAATCGTGGAACGGGGTATAAGGGGCGGAAATTCCGTACCATGGTCGCCGGTCAGCTAGGAAAGTTAGAGGCGGAAGATCAAGTGTGGGCTGCTCAGGAGTACGGAAAACGAGACTATGTTGATGCGGAGAAGATTGCTATTTGGGGGGGGAGTTACGGTGGATACCTCACTGGCAAAGTTCTCGAATTGGATTCCGGAGCGTTCTCTTTAGGCATTGTAAGTCCTTTCCCCAATTCCTCTACTTCCCCCGCCCCCGACCTAGCCGCTAAAGCAGAATAGATGACGGCTCCAGTAACAGACTGGCGCTTCTATGATAGCATCTACACTGAGCGCTACATGAAATCCCCAACCACCAACAGGGCGGGCTACAATGCCTCTGCGATATCCAAGACATCGGGGTTCAAGAATGTTGCGGGAGGCTTCCTCATCCATCACGGGACCGCTGACGACAATGTGCATTTCCAGCACTCAGTTGTTCTTGCCGACACACTGGTTTACGAGGGCGTGAGTCCTGAGAAGATGCGAGTGCAATGGTTCACTGACTCGGATCATAACATTGTTTATAATGGGGCCTGGAGCTTTTTACAGAAGCAGTTGGCCAAAGCGCTTTACGATGAGAAGAGGAGGACACCCGAGGGCAAGCATCAGTGGAGTCGCAGGAGGGTTGAGTGGGGGTCAATGTTATAGACCCTTGTTTTACAATAGCCCAAGTTAGGATCTCGTGCCAAGTGCAGTTAGGTAGCGCTGGTTATGTGGAGAGAATTCGTGGAGAGTGATTTTATTTTAATTGGCTGCTTTCTGCAGGCCACATATCATATGGTACCACAGGGTTTTTTCCAAGATGTCGGAGGATGTAGGGTAACAAGAAAAATGAAGAAAAAAAACACCTTACTAGTGGTTTATTTTATTTTGTCATATCGGAGTTTACAATATGGAAAACATTACCGTATTAACTTGAATAAGAGGTGTGTTATGTCGTTGGAGTTACCCTCTCTAGTAAGGTCTGGCTTTTTTTGTTCTTTGGTCTCTCATTACGGTGTTTTCCGCCCCCTCCTAAAGTTGGAAATTCTCGATTCCATAATTTAGCACATCGTTCTCCTATTCAAGCTAGTACGGTATGTGACAGTTGGAGAAAGAGAGAAATATCTGATGTTGTTATCATAATGTGACATAAAGGAGTAGTGTGATATTTATTGATCTAGGGTCTCATGCCGGTACTTTGATTTACTGAAATAATTGAATCTCTCGTTAGGACGTACTAAATTCCCTCGCTCGGATGGGGGTGCCAAAACACCACGGAAACTGACCCAGATCGGGACTAAAATAAGTACTGCACCTTACCGGCAAGGGCAACTCCAATGCTCTCACGCGAGGTGCAATTATTCCAGTAGGTACGGTGCATTGATGATAAAAATTGAAGTCAAAAAAATCCGACAAGATTTGTTTGAGAAAAAACTACTGCAGTATATTATATGATAAAATCCTGTGTCTGCCGACCTCCTTTTCAGAAATAATAGTATTATATTCTAACTTATAAGACATATTCAGGGAATACGGGTGCTACCGGTTGATATATCCGTCAGGTGAACTATGATAACCAAAACGATGCCGTTCTATCGCTTATCGGCAACACTCGTACTATCACCTGGGTGGTCTGATAGCGTTAAATTCGCATCAGGGCACACTAACCCTGCGCTGGAACGATTTGAACACTACAATTGGATAAGAATACTCTAGCCGATCTCATCGCTGAGCCATTTGAGCGCTGGAAAGTGCGGGGGAAAAAAAAAATCTTGTTTCCTACTGCGAGTAGCTAGCTGCTACCTAGTCTGGCCTTAACGTGTCAAGATACGAATTTGACTATTTCGCACAGCTCAAGGGACAATATTATTATTTTATTACTATTACTTTCACCGGGACTCTCCGAACGGGGTCTCAGGTAGCGGAGGACAAGGCCATTTTAGCTGTGAGCATCGCAAGCGTCGCTTGGCTGGGATGCTGTGACGAATGAAGCTGGAGAGAACACTCACGCGCAACCATCCAATGAAGACAAAACAGAGCCCACCAAGCGCCGTAGTGTTCAGACGGAGAACACAAATAGAAGAACGCTAGGCGATTAACGAATGGAGAAGCAAACAAAGTCCTAGTCCACCACTACCAGTCAACTAGTGTCACTCACACTTACCGCTTTATACATATTACAAATCCCGTTCCTTCTCGCACTGCCGTCTCATCATTTTCTGCATAGCTGTGATTGGGTCGTGGGCTTTGGGTGCGTGCGGTGACTGGGGTATTAGCGTCGAGTATTACTGCTGGATTGCCTATCAGGCACTTGGTTACTGTTAGGTGGCAGCCAATTCTAAGTCAGGCAAATTGTAGCTGGGGCCAATAAGGTTTCTCGGAGAGTGGTCAAGAAAGCTCGTAATAATAATAGGTATCAAAGTATAATGAATATATTGATAAGATCTCTTCTCTGTTCGTTGATAGTTCTGAAAGCTAAGGATTTGTTTTTGTTTGACTCATTTGAATTCTGTTTAAGGTACAAAAGGCATATGGAGCGCTAGCTATGACACCAAAAAACCCTCCTCCCCGGCCCTGGGCCGAACGACAGAGCTAAAAAAACCCTCTGGGGTATAAAAAACTACTCCCGCCCGAAATCCTGCCCGTAAACTGCTCCACCCAAGAACCCCCACCGCCAAGTGACAAAAGAAAGCTAACTACCCGACAGTGAACCAAGAACTTGCCCCAACCCCAAGAACGAAACACCTAAAGGCAGTAACCCAAACCAAACCCCTAAGGGCCAACGATCACAACGCAAATCTATCCTAGGAACCCCATGGCCATATGACGAGGGCCAGGGGGAGGGAGCCGAAGCCCCGGATGCGAAGGGTATAACGGAAACCACCCCGAAGGCGGCGGCCGAGAAGCGAGGAGAGGAGGTGTGTGGCAGGCGTGCCAGCGACCGTGTGTCCTCCGGGACATTTGACGATTGTAGCAGTAAGGTGCCAGCTTGAGAGGAGGTGGTAGTAGGGTACCAGCCGATCCAACCGTGGAGAGGAGCCCTAAGTGAAGCAGGTGTTTTACCGCGTCTCTCATGTAGTCCCTTGTTCTGGGAGAGATAGCGTCACTGTAGTGGAGGGGATCCCACCACCTGCCAGCCAAAGAGGCCCCAAAGAGAAGAGGAGGGGTAGACCCAAGTCCGTGAGCAACAGCTATCGGTGATCGCGTTCGTGTTTGACTAGGGAGCCTCTTAGGGAAGCAAGAGAATGGAGAGATCGACCGAAGCCTGAAGGCTGTTCTCTCCTACTGCAACTGTAGTCCCGGCCGTCTGCTGTTGGTGGACAAGGGGTTGCCGACCGTGCCAACGCCTAAGCGAGGCGGGGTAGGAAGAGGAGAAACATCATGAAGATGAAAGACCTCAACCAGGGATGGAACCAAGAGAATCAAGAAATAAATCAGGACCTCAAGGGAGAGGGGAAGCGAGCCCACCTCCTGTAGCCGAGGCTAGATGGAGGGAGATGGGGGGAGGTGGTGGTGCTAGACGATGAAAGCCACGATAGTAACCATGGTGTTGAGTTTTCAATCGCCGGAGGTGTAGCGGAGACGGAGGATGTTCTGAAAGCTAAGGAGGCACCTCGATATTTATGTTCTGCGTCTGAGTGGTCACGGGCTACATCTATCTTATACTAAACAATGTACCTTCTCCCATTTCCTACCCTTACTATTGTAATGGGCATCTGTTTGACCCTGATAAACTTTGCGTCTTGCTCAGACTATGGTCTCCATGCGTTGTCGTGTTTCCGCGAGGGCATTCGAAACCTCTTTGATGAAAACGCATGATTCCTTCGTCTTGGAGGTTTAAGTACGAGTGAGTGGTCTCACTTCGAGCCAACTCACCGTCCTCCTAACTCTGACTGGAGTGATCAGCTCCGTCAAGAGACTTATCAATGCATCGTTGACCTCGCAACTTGACTGCATCAACATTGAGGACTTTTTGCCATGATCGGACTAGTCAACATCATGGGAAAGTCCCTCAACCATAGATAGGCCTCCGGTTGGCTCTATACTATGTGAGCGTTAGACTGGGCCCCATACCTCGTCCATACGGGCACGTCCCGATAACTCATTAGACTGTTGGTGATTTCGTCCCAACACTTTCTGTTTATGTTCGAGATGGTCAATCTCACTTAGCCTGTAGCTCCATAGTTACCCGTCCGATTGACTCCATTCCACTTTTCAGACACAGCCTGAGGTCCCTTCTTATATATCCTGCGAACAGCTTTTCGTCGGACGGACGGCGACGACGTATACGGTGTTATGAAGCATGCTTCGTTTCAACCGGTTTATACTGTCGGGACACCAAATTCCGGCAACTCTATTACTGTGTGCAGGGCCAACGGTGGGGCCGGAGGGGGGTGTTGGCCGTGGATTTCTCGCGGTTTTCAGGAGGTCTGTGCGCGGGGAAGGTCTGTGTGTTCATATGTGTAACAGTTACGCGGTGTGCGGTTATAACGTATGTGGTTTTGTGATGTACGGTGAGTAAGCATAGTGTAGTAGTTTTATCTAGTGCGGGGTATGGATTTTCGGTTTTGTGGGTACCCTTTGCTATGGGGCATCGGGTATGTGAGATCTCTGTCCCTTTCACACCCTATACCGTCAGGTATGCAGTATCATAGTTGGCTTAAGGTGTTATTGGGGATCGTAGGATATTTGGGGAGTTTCTAGATTGTGGGAGGATCTTGGAAAATCATTATTTATCAGGATGGCGTCTTTCATTAAAGCTTGTGGAGTTTCATTGGTTTTCCGCAGTTGTTAGCAGTTTGGAGATATATATTCCCAGGTACGTCATTAACTAGCATCTCCATCGGTCTCCTAGTTCATCCACCTTGCATGCCCCTCGTCACCCCGAACCTATCTTTGTTACACTTTCACTGCTTAATCCTTTGGTGTTTTTCTTTAGGTTTCATCATTTAGGGTATTATAATTTGTGGGTAGTGTTCGACGAGCGGTTCTGTAGTAAATTTTGTCACCCCCTTATCTTGGTCTGTGAGTAGGAGTTGAGGCTCCCTGGCAAGGGAGATCTTCTGTGTGAACTGATATGGCTACTGTCGAGAAAGGAGCTTGATTTTTTCTACCACATGTACGGCTGTTGGTTTTCATGCTAAACCGAAAAACTAAACAAAAGAAAGGAACTATCAGAAACCCGAGGTTGGTGATATGAAAACCTCGGATGAAAGGAAGGACTCGAAAAGAGCTCGGAGGAGAAGAGAACATATGAGAACCTAGGGAGGACAGTGGATGATGAGGGGGAAGTAATACCATAGTTGAATAAGGCCTGGTTGTGAAGCCGCGAGACAAACGGAGAAGAGAGGAAGAAAATCTCAAAAGGCGGTTAACGTTAAAGAGAGTTGTGAGGAAAGCACTAAGAGAAACTAGATAGAAATTAGTCTGTTTGGCGGATGCGTACTAAATCCAACATTCTCGGCGAGTGACTTTTGATGCATGGGAACTAAATTATTTTTATTTCTCTGTTTGTGGTGGAGGTGCGTTACTATACACCAATGCCCGGTGCGAGGGATGGTAAAGTAGAAGGGGGAGGGGCTGATACACCGCACCTATAGCAATCGGGAATTTACTTATACACAACTTGTCCAGTAATTAAATTTATTAGTCTGGACTAGTGAATATCATCGCCCCCCACCTCCAGAATGAAGGGAGAGGAGGAAAGCGAGAGAAGCGTGACGAGAAGTTCTCTATTTCCGGGATATAGCGTGGCACGGAACGGCTGAAAGGCTGTCTTGTTAGCCTTCCTGATTATCAGGCATGCTGTGCCCTGACGCGGCTGATAATATCTCGTTGGATTGCGCTGGCAATTGAAGTGATGCGTCTTAACCGGCAATGGTGTTGCAGTACTTGTTCCCACCCCCATTCATACGATACACCATCGCTGCTTTATCCCAGTTTCCCGGGCGGGGGTTGGAATCCCTTGTCTGCTGGTAAGGAGGGGGGGAGAGGTTTCTGTCGCAAGTGATCTTTTATGAATGGGGAGTGGGGGGGCAGGCTTGTGGTTGACAGTTTTTTTTTCCCGTCCTTTCTGACCGGTGGTGAGGTGTCTTTCTGATTAGAACCTTTTTGTGCAAATGTGATAGAAGAGGAAAGGAAGGTTCATGGATGGGTTAGGTTGTTATTTGCCACCAGACCATTGACAGTTGAGGATCCAATTATACAACCCTGGCGCGGTAAATACTAGTTAGAATCGGTGAATATTAATAGCCTTCATCTACCACTAGAAGAAAGGAAGAGGGTAGAGGAAAGATGTGAAATCGGAAGTTCTCCCGTCTAGGTATGTGGTAGGAAAGAGCTGAAGGACGGCCTAATTTAGTCCCCTGTATTCTAGAGCTGTGTGTTCATCGTGGTCACGCTTTACGCACTTTATTAGAGCTCTGCCGAGCGAGGTTTGCAAAGCGGATGGTTGGGTCGGGGATTGGTGGGGTTGACTAGAAGCACTGTTTCGTATTGGGTCTTGGTACGAATCAAACTCGGTAGGTTAATCTATTGGATGACGGGTCGCCATGCTCACGGGATCGGCTGCCGGTCGTTGCGAGTTGCATGAAGCCGGGTGGACACCGTAAGTGCAATGCACCATACCAAACGCTTACACTCAGAACCTGCCACCCACGAGTGGTCGGGGTGGTGGTCGTCGCCCTGACAAGGAATGCTAAGATGGAAAGTACTGCCAAGACAGGACCTGGCCTGTGGTGTGTGTGGCAGTGAAGCCGAGAAATGCCAAGCATGCGGTTGTGGGCTCAGCCTGAGCGGCTGGAAATTTTCCAGACCGAGCCCTGAGACAGGATGTGAAAATATCCCGAAGACAAGTCTAGGCTAAACCTGACTAAGATTCAACCCACGGCCAGATCATGGCAGTGCTGAAGTGAAGGAAGGTGTGCTAAAATACTACTCGGTAGTTGTCATGATTACAGTAGCCCACGTCTTGGCGTCCCTTCGCTTACGCTACCACTGGTACTATTCGTAGTATCGGAGCAATTTTTTGGATGAGTTGAACATTTTATACAGCCCGGGCCCGAGCAAGAGGACCGAGCTTTGGTAGTACCCAATAGCAGTCCTTATGAGAACGTTGCGACCTTACGAGTACTCGTGTGTGTGGTATGGCTATCCACTACCGCAACCAAGAATCCCAAGTGTAAGCATTTGGTAAATTTATGTCGACTCTCCCGATTTATTCCTTTCCGGCCAGATTGTGAGTATTGTATAGTACGTGCACTTTCGTCTCACTACTAGATCCCTTTTTCTGTAGGATTACTTTAGCAGTTGCTGATTGGTGATCGATAATTGGTAGGCACTGTGTAGTGCAGCGCAAGGCACTTGGCATTTGCGGAATAAATAGCTTGAGGATGGAACCAATTTCGGGAGTTTGGGCGGTTGGCGATTGCTCTGGATATATATATGGAAGACTTAGGATCAATTCTTAAGCATTTCACCTAATAATTGGGACAAAAAATGAGGCCCTACACTACATTCCTGTTCTCCCTTCTGCTCTTTTCGTACATCTCTCACGCAGCCCCGGTACCGCAGGAAGAGGATGAAGAAGACCTCACCTCTGCCGGTGCTGAAAAACTAACAACGCTCGCCGATGCATTGTCCGGGGACTTTAGCCCTTCGGAAAGCAGCGTGCGATGGATTTCGGCGGGGAATTACTCAGACGGGACATATGTGGCACAGGACCTCCCGACGCAGACCCTAATTCTGTGGGATATCGCCAAGAATGCTAGTAGCGTGTTCGTCGATGCCGCCGAGTTAGGCATAGACTACTATAACTATTCCATCCAGCCCTCCGGAAAGCACGTCCTGTTTAGCACCAACTACTCAAAGAAATACCGTCACTCGTATCTCGCCGATTACTATGTTTGGAGCGTGGAGGGTAAGACCTTGATTCCCCTTGTCGAGAGACAGAATGGAGATGTGCAGTATGCAGTGTGGAGTCCTCATGGTGATGTGATCGCCTATGTCCGGGGGAATGATTTGTTTATTTGGAAGGACGGGGTGAGTGCTAGGGTTACCGATGATGGGGGAGAGAATGTGCTTAATGGGGTGCCCGGTTGGGTTTATGAAGAGGGTTTGTAGTTCTTCCCCCTAAATCATTCTTGCGGGAGGATGGAATTAACGATTTACCCTTTTTTTGTTTTCCTTGGTGGGGAGTTAGAGATCTTCGGGACGATGCACACATTGTGGTTTTCACCGGATGGGGAGTATCTTGCTTTCTTGAAGTTTAATGAGACGGAAGTGCGCTTTACATTCATGTTTTCTATTAAACCCAATGGGGTTGATACTAAGCTAGGTGAATATAGGTACCAACATATACCATACCATACTACATAGCTAGGCAACAGGTTACCCCACCTTACCCCGTTGAGCTCCGTATCAAGTATCCTAAAACAGGAGAGAAAAACCCCACGGTTACCTTTCATCTTCTTGAGGTTAACAAGCCGTCTGCCCTGAGAAAGATTAACGTTCAGGCTTACACTCCGGATAACTTGATCATTTCCGAGGTTGCCTGGGTGGCAGAGAAGCATGAGAGTGTCATCATCCGCGCGCGGAACAGGGTACAAGATATGGAAAAGTTGGTTTTGGTTGATGTTGAGAGCGGTAATGCACGGGTTGTGAGGGAGAGGGATGGTACGGATGGGTGGTTGGAGAATTATCTTGCTATCACTTGTGAGTTTTCCTTACGGGGGTCTCTAGTGTCGGCTAAGGAGCTACTAACACTCTTAGTTAGATGTCCCAGGGCTTTCTACTCCTTCCTATTTGGATATCTCAGATCATTCTGGCTGGCCACACATTTACCTTTACCCAGTATCAGGTGGCGAGCCGGTTGCGTTGACATCTGGCAACTGGGAAGTCACTGCAGTCTACTCAATCGATTCTAGGCGCGGTCTAGTCCATTACCAATCCACAGAGCGTGATTCTACCGAACGCCACATCTTTACTGTGAGTCTCGATGGAAAGACCAAAAAGCCTCTCGTAGATATCACCAAGGAAGGATATTACGGCGCCAGCTTCTCCCCCGGAGGAGGGTACCACACCCTGAGCTATAGCGGACCAAACTTGCCATGGCAAGTACTTCGCAGCATAGGCTCCGATATGCCCATCCGGGTGATAGACCACAACGCCCCCCTTGAGGCCAACCTTTCCGCATATTCTCTCCCCAAAATCGTCTGGTCGAAGCTCAAGCACCCAGATGGATATGAGCTCAACGTTTTGGAGCGTCTACCGCCAAATTTCACTAAGGGGAAGAAATATCCGGTACTATTTGATATATATGGTGGCCCGGGCTCGCAACGCACAGAAAAGACCTTTCGCCGGACGGTTGACTTCAGCACATACTTGGGATCGGATCCCGAGTTGGAGTACATCGTTGTCACGGTGGACAATCGTGGAACGGGGTATAAGGGGCGGAAATTCCGTACTATGGTCGTCGGTCAGCTGGGAAAGCTGGAGGCGGAAGATCAAGTTTGGGCCGCGAAGGAGTACGGGAAACGAGACTATGTTGATGCCGGGAAGATTTCTATTTGGGGGGGGAGTTACGGCGGATACCTCACTGGTAAAGTTCTCGAATTGGATTCCGGAGCATTCTCTTTAGGCATTGTATGTCCCTCCATCACTTCTCCTACCCCACTCCCGGCCAGGCCGCTAAAACAGGATAGATGACCGCTCTATCGAGTGACTGGCGCTTCTATGATAGCATCTACACCGAACGCTACATGAAATCCCTAACCGCCAACAGGGCAGGTTACAATGCCTCCGCCATAGCAAAGACATCGGGATTCAAGAACGTTGCGGGAGGCTTCCTCATCCAGCATGGGACCGCTGACAACAATGTGCATTTCCAGAACCCGGCGGTTCTTGTCGACACGCTGGTTTCCGAGGGCGTGAGTCCTGAGAAGATGCGAGTGCAATGGTTCACTGACTCGGATCATAACTTTAATCATAATGGGGCCTCAACCTTTTTATACAAGCAGTTGGCCAAAGAACTTTACGATGAGAAGAGGAGGACACCCGAGGGCAAGCATCAGTGGAGTCGCAGGAAGGTTTAGGGGGCGTCAACTTTATAGACCGCTGTTTTTGAAACAAAGAGAGCGGAATCAGGGTGAGGCATAGTTAGCATCTCTTGTCTAGTAATTTTGTGTAGTGCGGGCCTGTTGGAAGGCGAATTGGCCTAATAGAAGACCAGAGTAGCCCGACTTGTAAGAGAGGCTTTGTTATTGAGGAGCGAGAACATTTTAGCTGTAAGCGTTGAGGCGTCATTCAAGCGGGCGAAAGTGACAAAAGAACATTAAAGAACACCCACAGAAAGCCATCCAATTGAGATAAGATAAAAAAATACAAATGTCAAGTATCTTGCCCGCGTAGAGAGCACAAACAGAAGAGGAAAAATAATCATCAAACGGAGAAAGTCAAAGCCCTAAGTTAGTCCACTCCTCCAAATTACCTAGTATCGGTCACACCGGCCACTTTATATACATAGCACGGTTTCCGCGCCTTCTCGGTAAGAATATTCTACGGTACCAGTAATGTACTGATAGTGACTTAAAGTGTGATACATCCCTACAAGAAGTACATCCCTGTCCACAATGTTCCTCGCCGAAAGGGAGGTGCTGGAGCAGAGTCTTGGGGGAAACGGAAATACCGTCCCACCCCACTATCCAGGATGGCGAAAATTTTGTGGATTTCATCACGGACAACAAGGTATTCGGAACGACAGGGAGAGGAGTTCATGCTATCTGAAGAGGGATAAATGTGAATTGGGATAAATTGAGTCTATCACAGGAAACTTTATCTTGATCATTATACATGGGCAGTATCACCACAGCCGGCGGCCAAGCTTGCAGCTACTATGTAGATTATCACGTAACACGCTCTTTCGCGGACCTACTCGAATACATCACTCTAATTTCTATGATTTGTGTATCGGTAGTAGGGATCTAAAGTACTGTACTCGAGTACTTTTCCTCCATGCTCCGGTTCAACTATGAGCCTGCAATACCTCTCCCATTTTGCTTTCCTACTTTATATTTGGCCCATTCTTTTTTCCTCTCTTGGTCTAGCTGTTCTAACCATAATCATAGCATGCAGTTTAGCAGGTTGATTTTCTATAGAAGCAGGGGGTAGGATTTCCTAAAATCTCATACGAATCCGAAAGCACCCTTTTCCGGTTCAACGGGGCTATTTGTGTTAGGAACCGGAGGAGCAAAACATTCTATCGGTTCAACGGGATCCGGGATAGCAGGGTGCGGCCGGACCATTCGCCTTTTCGAACTTTTGCAATCGCCGGCCGCCCTGAAACGAACGAGTGATAGTCTGTGAAACACTGAAACACCAAGCGCTTACTCACAACACAAAAGCGGGGAACTTGAAAACTCTTCACCTCTCCAAACACACTCCCATTCACACACCACTCACACTCACTCTATCGCACGCTCTACTAACTAACTAACGGTAGGGACAGGAGTATATATCAACCAGGAGAGACAAATGATAAACCACGAACAGCAAACCGCAAACCCAGTCCTCCGGTCCCCAGGTAGGTTCTCCCACTCACTAGCAGGCAGACACAAACCAACAAAAAAAGGAAAGACAAACTTCATCACCCATAGTTTCCGGACATCGCTCTCCGGTCTTCCATATTCCTCTGCGCCTGTCCGTCCTCCTCACGACCTTTCCGCTCTCCCTGCGGCCTTCCCCCATTCCTTCGCTGAGACTCCCGTACTAACAAAAGAACAGACAAACATCCACGCCGGTAGCCTCCACCAATAGCCTCCACGCTTCCGGTAAGTGTCTCTCTCTTCCTTTCCCTCTCACAATCAAACTACTAACAAAAGAAAGACAAACTCCCGGGCTTCTCTCAAGTCTTCCTTCGTTCCTTCCGCCGACGCTTTCCTCCCGCACCTTCCTCCCGCACCTTCCTTCCGATCCTCTGCATGCTCCCATCGCCGAAGCGCTTTCCCAGAAAGCCAGAGTGCGCTCCCAAAAAAACTAACAGAAAGGAAACTAACTAGCGCGCAAAGAGACAAACCGCCCCACGAGCGAACGAGCGAACGAACGAGCAGCGGGAAGAGGGAAGGAGGGAAGAAGGGAACGGGAGGCGGGGTAGTGGGGGTAGGAGAAAGTGCGAGCATGCCGAGCAGCATCTCGCCATTTCCAACATCACCTATTCACTGGGATAAGCGAACATAGTCGGGATTCTGGGGTGAGGGTCTTATGCACAGATAGGGGCCCATCTTGATGTATATCTCGGAGCCCTCAGAGGTGCCGGAGTATTGTGCAGTCGACTCTTTGTGTAAGGAATCGGTACTAGTGACTTGGCACCGTTGATGGATATTACTGGGA
>LN891039.1:405265-433251 GCA_900010015.1 Tuber aestivum
CTGGGGGGATAGGAAATGGGAATGGGGAGAAGGGGGGAAAGGGTATGAGGAGGACGGGGAGAAAGGGGAAGGAAAAGGTACCGGGCAGGTGTGGGGAGCAGCTTGGATTTCCAACACGTTAGGCCATAAAGGGTGTCTGCCTGGTCGGGATTGACTTCCTCTCGCTGTAAAAGCATCTTTACTACCCCCTCACGCCCGCTCGAAGCCGCCCACGAGAGTGGCGTTTGATCATAAAAGGTGTCTGCCTGGTCGGGATTGACTCCCTCTCGTTGCAAAAGCATCTTTACTACCCTCTCATGCCCCTTACGGGTCGCCCATATGAGAGCCGTGACACCCATACCATCAGTTGCATTAACATCCCACTCCTTCATCTCCAATACGGAAGGAATTATGTTCACAATCCCTAGAAACGCTACTCCGTGTAGTCCCGTAAACCCCACAGGTCCTTCCGTCCCGCTAAAATATGGGGGATATTCCCTATCTCGGTTAGAGTGCAATAGCAATAGTTGAGCAGATATATGCTCATCAAATCTGTCAAGAAGCCTCAACGCCAGTGTTTTCACGTTTTCCGTCATTCCCCTTTTTGTGTGACTTCCCCAGTAACAAGAGGCATATTCTAGAAGGGGTGTTGTGGACGGGACAGAGGGAAGGGTTGGCGATAGACAGCAGACACTTCCGAAGTTGAGGTATGTCAGGCAAACCTCCGCCATTGTTGAGTGGGGACTAGGGAATAGTGTAGGATCGCTCAAGAGGTGCTCTTGCAGGGTGAAGTGTACAAGTCGGACAGTGGACGAAGATGCCTCGACTGTGACCAGGCCCAGCGAAGATGCTATAAGTGTCCGTAATGCTGGAACATTTTCTACATCTTGATCTTCCAACCCTGGCTCCACTCCCAATGCGTGACGGAGCTCCTCGGCTTGTAATGGCCGTTCCGAGTACACTACCCACATCAGAACCTTCATTCCGAGTAAGCCTTTTTCTCCCTTCTGCGCCTTCAGTCGAGTGAGAGTTCCAGTGTAGGCATCACTCAGTCCATTGCCCTTTGCCATTTCTTCCAGCTTCCTCCTTCTCTGGCGAATTGTCATCTGTCCTAGAATGGCGTCCATGTGCAGAGAGACAAGCAAGAATCTGCACATAGTCGCTTGTAAGCATACATTATTCATAGGGCAGAAATGATAAAGTACTACTACGCACATATCAGACATCTTTTCTGAGATAGTTCTAATAATATCCGCCCGTAATTTCTCGTTCATCGCCTCTGGCTCCGCATCCCTAGCTAACCTCATCTCTACATAACTCGTGATATCGCCCCTGTTTGGCCTAATAGGTAAAACGACCGCCCTGGAAAAATGCCTTTGGATATCTTCCTTGACATGGGGCCTCCCGGTGAAGAATATTCTTGTCCTTGGGCACTCCCGAACAATATCTCTTAGGGACCCTAGAAGCTGTGGAAGATGCTTCGGCAAGCATTCGTCGAGTGCATCGAGGCAGACGGAAACTTGCGGCACGGAAGAAATAGAGATCTTCAACATTCTAATCAGATCGTGGAGTCGCGGCCCGCTGCCACCAAACTTCGTTTTTGCGTCATGAAACGCATCGCGCACATAATCCTGAATGCCAACTCTCCCTACCAGCTGCTTCAGAATAGCCCCTATCATATTGGCGATGGTCTGTTCTTGTTGGGAAAGGTAGTCGCAGTATAAGCCTACAACTATGATATCTCGTTGCTCGCATAGCCGGTCGATGACCAGGGAGCTAGTATTTGTCGCCGTCAGTCACACCCGTCTCCTTTAAAGATTCTGGATACTTACCTTAGATAAGTCTTTCCCACCCCGGGATTCCCGCTGCAAAACAGGACAGCCTCATCTTCTCCACCCTCACTACTCCTCCACTTCCGAAACTCGCTTGTCTCCAGAAGCCACTCCCCAACACCCTCGAATCGATCAGTGCACACATCCTGATGTCTTCTGCCTGGCTCTAGTGGGGAGAGCCAGCGCATAATCTGCGCATCCTCGTCGGAGTTGTAAATTTTGGTGTAAAATGCTGTTGTTGTGTTGCCGCAGTTGGCATTGCCGTCACCAAAGTTGTTCAGTGTGGTCTGGGCCATGATGTTCCGTCTAAAATGTATCTCCAATGTAGAAATGGTATAGCAGTCTATAGGGTTATCGCAGGAGTTTACGGGAGTTCAGTGCGCATATCCACAATGATTTAGGACGTCGGGGTAGCCTGGGAAAGAGGGAAAGAGGGGAGATCTGGCTTGTGCGACAATGAATACCCAATCATTTGGATAGGGAGCCTGACTAATATTAATATGAGACACAGACCCCAACAGCACTGGTGAGTGAATTGTGTCTGGCATCCCGCAGTTTTCCCCCTCGCAGTTGGTACCGGAGGGTTTGGTAGAAGATGATTGGTATTTGTTGGCGGATAGTGGGCTGTGTGGAGTGCCATTGCATTACATCGCGAAAAACTAGCGCTACGGATTTCCTCCCCTCTCTATGATCTTAAGTTAGTGGTTACTGTTATTACCTGTGTTCTCATCTTTGGAGTGTATTACTTTTTCCTACCGAAGACCACAGTAGCCGAGCAGTTGTAGTCCCGAGTAGAATTGTTTCACGGCAATCCGGCAGGCGGAGGGGGTAACAAGATGGCAGAGTTGCAGTTCACGAATGCTATTATTTGAGCACTAACTTATGGGATATAACTCAGAGATACTAGGAGCCGGCATGTCTCATAGGAATCAGTGGTTGAGTGTACATTCCGCCAAATTTTATCAAAAAAATCAGTAATTGTTGCTTTTTCTATCTTGCTGATTTCCCACTACCACAATGGGGATTATAGTGAAATCCCATGATTAGCGCCTCCTATCGCTAGTTGAGAATCTAAACCTCAGGGAAAATCTCTCCAACAGGGACTTCCAATCTGCAGTCCTTTCCAAATCATGACTGAGCTGTCTTCATTAGCGTCTTTTTGGGTCCTTTATCAGACTGTGCGGTGGAACTCCTGTGTGAGGTACGGTACTGGAGAGGTCGGCTTCGTATGTTGGGACAATGTGAATGCAGGGGTGGCGTCACATGCTAGACCCTCCCAAGCACCCGCTGCGCAAGATCAGCCCACACGGACGCAACCCGTGACACATTCACAAAGCTAAAATACAGGAAATTCTGGAGGATGGGTCTACCCATCCCTGTTTATAAAAGGTCCCTTAGACTATCACCCAAGCACGAGGCAAGCAGCAGCGCCCTAGCTTCCAAATGTGATATCGTGGTATTACGCATACTAATGGACCCCGTGGAATAGAACGCATATAAGGTCTTCCACTCGGAATATGGGAAGCTGCGGTACCATTCCAACAAAACAATCCCACGAGAGCTGAGCCAGGGAGCGTGAAACTCTTAGAGCCTCCTTCTGCTACCGATAAATTTACGATCCCATAAGCAAGCCTGGGGTAAACCTTCCAGGGCAAGTTTTTTACCCTCAAACCTTCTGGTGAGTCCCTCGCAAATGGGTCTCGCAGTCTATTAGAGGCTGGGTATTCTCCCGGAGTTTCACTGCTTGCGGTGGGCATGCCCGCTACGGGGGTTCGAATTGTGGCCGACCCTTCCTTGGCCTTTAGAACCCTAGCCCGCTTACCTTGCAGTCCTTGTTTGGGGATGCCGGGTATGTTTGCATCCATAGGGGAACTACTTTCCGAAAAGCGCAGTGTCCGCTTCACTTGCCCTTTCGTCCATCCCATACCACAACTTTCCTATGGGGGGCTGACTTCCAGGGAGTGGTACTGTCTGAACGCTTCTTTCTCATCTTGTATTGTACCTCATATCCAGCATGAGTTCATATTCACCAGCTGCCTCTGGTCTTGCGGCTGCATATATGTGGGCTCTCAGATATGCGCAATGCAGTAGGCACTAATCAACTAGGCGTAATTCTTCCCTTCCCATGCTTCTACCAAACTTCCGTCCACTCCCGGCACTGACGGAAAATAATGAAATATCAGACGGTAAAATTTCAATGATACAATTACGAAACCCTTTCCTGCATCGCGATCACCACCCTTAGCGAACAAGCTAATAGAGAAAACAGAGCCAGTCAAGAATCGTCAAATAAGTGAATTGTATTAAGTTTCAGGAAAAAAACAAGTTTCCACTAGGAGTAGTACAAGCGGTAAACATAAATGAAGAAAACTGCACGGGGTTTGACAGTTTTTCTCCAGGCGCGATAGACTACCCCACACTCATTTCCTTGGAGATGTTTTGGAAATCACGAGGTGCTGCTCGACATACTCCCGATAGTTTTTTTGTTTGTTCGCATAGTCTCTAGGAACACGCTTTGGTTTTGGGCGAGCTGTGGCTACGGGCGCACTTTAGCCTCCATCTGCGCAGTTTAGCTTCCGTCCATACAGTTTAGCTTTTTCGGAAAACACTTCGGCCGCAGGAGTGTTCGGGGGTCTTTTAGTTGGAGAAGTGTATCCGCCGGAAGGGAGGCAGGAAGGCTGCCAGTGGAAGGGAAGAAGAAAGGCAGTCAGGAAGGCCGGAGCCCACGGGTAGTGCGAGTTTGTCTTTACTTTGTTAGCCTTTCTTGTTGGGTAGTGCGCGGGAAACGTACCTGGGGGGTTAGGACTTTGCTGTATTGTGGTTGATACATACTCCTGTCTTTACCGTTAGTTTAGCATGCGCGATAGTGAGAGGTGGATGAAGTGAAGAGTTTTCCCCGGTGTGAGTTGTGCGATTGTTTCTTGTGAGACAGGTTGCATAGTGTTCGTTGCCTACCATTGGTTGTACTTGTACCGTGCGATCAGGTGTCCTTTACGGTGGTTTCACAGCCTATCATTCTGCCAGGATAGATATAGTGGTAATGCACAATTCATTTGGGGTACTGTTTTCGGCCCTCCTTGCGGTCTGTGGGCGCTCCACAAGACGGAACATTAATCATAATTCAACACAGAACACCGAAATCAGAAACACAAACTAAGGTATCATAAATGGTATACTGGTGTTTATTAGTGGTATACCCTTTCAACCTCAACTAATCCTACATGCCGACTGTGAGTGCTGTGAGGGTGAAAAGTGTGTTTACTTTCTTTTTCTTTTTTTTCTCTTAAGTTCTGGGTTTTGTATTGTTAAGTTAGGTTTTTTTTTGCTGTTAGGGTTTGGTTGTAACTGGCCATGGTGGTGTGCTGTGGACCAGAGAGGACCTAAAGGGATTTTTTCCTTCCTCCCTCTTCAGACAAGAGACAAACCCAACGAAGAGCTGCAGAGAAGAACTTGAGGAAACAATGAACACGAAAGCCTGTACCTTCGTTCAATCATTCTTCATTGGTTGTTCATTCATTTCTTTACATCAATTTACCTGTACGGACCAAATTTCGGAACCCTGTTTCTTGTGTGAGGTATCAATTACCAGTTTGGTTTTGTAAGTGAGTGAAGCTTACCCAATCTGTGTGTTTGGGTTTCCGATCCCGATCTGTCCCTTCTATTTGGTGCTCTGAAATGGATTCTTTGGTTCCTATACCTAAGAGGCCAAAAAGTTGCTACTTGGGTTTTCTAGTTTTCGACAAGTTGTTTCTTTCAAAGTGGAAGGAAATACACCAGTGCTTTTCAGTAAAGCAATTGACATTAATCAAGAGCTCCTGCGAAGATACTATCAACTTTCTGGTACTCCAAGTTCTTCTGTATCGACAGCCTTACTTTCTTTCCCATCAGATTTCAGTTCGGAAATACCAAGATCTGCATTAAGTGTTTCCCCTTCTCCTTGTTCTTCAGTTCCTGCAAGACTTGGTTTACAAAGGATGAGTACCTTCATTAAGATTACCCCACTTAATGGGGCAAACATGGATGTTGGTGAAAGTGTTGAAGAGTATTTAGATGATATCGAGACAGCTGCCCTCTCATGGAACATGACGGTAAATCCTAGAGCTACAGAGGCTTCTGATAAGTCTAAAATTCAGTTGTTTCGTCAAAACCTGGAGTGCGATAGTGATACCTGGCATTGGTGGTACTATATTTTTCCAGATTCCAGCAAGAAGGACTATGGAAAAATAATTAAGGAATTCCGAGATCATTATGGAGACAAAGCTACTCAGGCCTCAACATTATTTACAGTACAGAATGAGATGCTTTCTCTGAGATAAGGAGAAGCTGAGTATATTCGGGACTATGTTCACCGTGTTGAGATGCTGTCGCGCAAGATTCCAAAGGATATGGATTCAATGTTTGCAATTGCCTTTATTCGGGGCATGAGAGATCAGGAAAGAAGGCAACGTATTACCTTTGACCCAAAGGATGCTCCCAACTTTTCTTTTTTGAGAGCTCTTACTGTTGTGAATTTTGCTTTTCAGGAGATAGGAGAACCAGACCCATTTGCGCCAACATCAAAGGGAAGAGAATCGGATACTCTGGGACTGACACTCTACACTACTTCTGGCAATCCTCCAGTGAATGCTGTAGCTCGAGCAGACCTGCTGTTAAGAATCCTACCGAGTAGGACCTAACGACAGGTAACGATACTTCTCTGTGAGGTGATAGCTACTCAGGCCTGTGCCTACGCGATCCCGATAGTCCAGTCCTTTGACTACTCCGTTCGGTTCAAGGATTTGTTTTATGTTTTGTTTTACTTGTGGTTTCGAGTATCCATTGATACTCAGTTTGTTTTACTTGTAGTTTCGAGTATCCGTTGATACTCAGTTTGTTTTACTTGTGGTTTCGAGTATCCGTTGATACTCAGTTTGTTTTACTTGTGGTTTCGAGTATCCTTTGATACTCAGTTTGTTTTATTTATGGTTTCAAGGATCCTTTGATACTCAGTTTGTTTTATGGATTGCTCACGGAGGATTTGGAAATCTGTCCATGCAGGACATGGACGAAGCTTGTATTTAAAGACCGCTGAGTCCCTTAGAGGAACAGCAGACTTTGACGGACAGAGTATTTCTAATATACTTGGTTGAACGGTTACCTCTTCAAGTCCCTATTCTTTATATCTTCCTCTCGGAGCCTCCCTTAGCGCAGTACGCCCACCGGTTGTAGATCAACTTGTGCGCTACTCCTATTGTACCCGGAAGCGTGATTAGCACCCCGGTGCGAACACGTTACATTTTTTTAACCTCAGCAAGTGGTTAGAAACTTGTGTGCAAGATCACAGATCGACAGGCACAGCCCAGCAAAGCTAGCACGAAGGCGGACGAGCCCAGCAGTGGCCTGCCTACCCCACCTACACCATAGACCCTCTCACGACGTGCAGTGGGAAACAGGTCTCCAGAGAAGGGCTAATGAAGCCTAAGAGACCAGGCCAAGCGACAGGCCCAAAAGACGGATTCGCGATCGACGATCCAGGAAGACAGCTAGCAAGAGATCAGGCAGCTCAGGATTTCAAAGGATCCAAGGAAGAGTTAAGCCAACAAAGCCTATCCATGCCCGGAGGCTTTCCAGTTACCCCTGGCAAGGGAAAACAACCCGGAACTAGCGGAAGTTCATCGAAACCACCCACAGAAGGCACAGGTGCAGCACCTGGCCCCAAGGACAACAGTAGTAGTAGCGACAGCGAAGACAGTATGGCAAGCTCAGCAAGAGACCCACCCGGAGGTCCCCCGGGACCACCGGATCCTCCAGGAGGAGGATCTGGAGTCGGTGGCATACCTGTCAATCCCCCTAAGATCAAGCTCCCTCTGCCTGCGAATTTCTCGGGAAAGGGCGATGATTTGAAACCCGAGGCATTTCAGCGATGGGAAACAGCAGTGCACCAGTACCTAAGATTGCATGGTGTCAACATTGAGGAACACAACACGGGAATGTATATCGGAGCCTTCTGTGAAGGCAGGGCCCTCGATGCCTACCAGCAATGCATGGACGCATACGGCGAAGGAGGCAGAGCAATAAGGGTACTAGAAGCCCTGAAGGAGTGATTCCAATCATCCCGCAATAGCGAAGAGATATTCAAAGCCTTGAACAGTATCAGCCAGACCCACGGCGCAAAAACAGAACGAATAATCAAGACAGCAACAGACCTCCTGCTCTATGCGAAGCGTATGCCCCACGGCGCAGTATCTGCCTGTATGCAGAAACATCGATTCTATGATGCTATGCATCCCCTACTTCGAAGGGAAGTGGAACCGATGGAAGAAGATGATGATGACATCCATGATATCATAAAGAGAGCGGAACGGAAGGATGCAATACTGCACGCGACCAATGCATATGGAACGAAACCCTCACCGCCACCTCGAAGGGAATGGCAAGACAACGGACCTGGACCATCAAGGACGAAGAAGTCCAAGTTTCAGAAAAATGTGAAGCAATCCACTAAAGGGGAACGAAGAGAAAAAGGAGAGTGTTTCGAATGTGGAAAAACCGGACATATGGCCCGAGATTGTCCTACAAAGAAGGGGAAAGGAAAGGCGATCAAAAAGGAACCCGCAGCGAACTACATAGAACCAGATGAATACGAGGATGTGCAAATCAATACCATGGAAGCACAGTGCTTCCTGGTCCAGCTGAAACCCGGCAAGAAGCCCCACCGAGCATTAGAAGGAACTATCTAGATTAATGGACACCCTGCTCGAGTCCTTTTTGACACAGAAGCTATTGGTACAGATATGATCAGCAACACCTTTGCCGCTACCCACGGACTCAAAACCGAAGCCCTCCAACAACCGATCCCAGTTGCTATGGCAGTAAAGGGATCCCACTCCACCAGCCATAAAACCGCAAATGTCTCAATCCAGCTAGGATCTGTCAAGTTCCCTGAACACAAAATGCTGCTCGGAAATGTAGTAAGATTCGACGCCCTTATCGGGATGCCATTCCTCACCTGGCATAATGCAGTTATCAGATGTGGCGAGTCTATTATAGAGTTCCCAGACAAGAAAGTCCGAGTATCCTGCACCCCTACCAGTGGGGAATACCGAGCTGCAGTATGCGAATCGACGGTCCATGAACTACTGGAAGAATTTGCGGATGTTTTTCCTGACAAGATTCCGGAAAAGCTACCTCCCATACGTGCAGTGAACCACCACATCACCTTTAACGACCCGAACAGCCTCAAGAATCAACCCACCTACTCCATTCCCAACGCCTACAAAGACCAACTACGGAACTGGATTAATGAGATGATGAGAAGAGGAGTAATCTACAGAAACCAGGCACCTGGTGCAGCGCCTATGTTTGTCCAATTGAAGACAGATGGGAAGCCAATCAGGCCACTGGTGGACCTCAAGCTCCGAAATAGCAACATAGTGATAGACAGTTGCTCAATTCCGAATCAAACCGAGATCCTGGAAGCAGTAGGACGCGCAAAATACTGCAGCAAGATAGATTTGAGCGACGCTTATTTCCAGACAAGGGTAGATGAGGAAAGCGAATCAAAAAACTCATTCAAGACACCATTCGGAACCTTCATCAGCAGAGTCATGCTGCAAGGAGACGCTAATGCGCCCGCCACCTTTATGTACATTATGGAGAACCTGTTTAGCGAGTACCTACACCACTTTGTGTGGGTCTACATTGATGACATCCTAATCTACTCAAATACTGAGGAAGAGCATGCGTGGCACACAAGGATGGTGTGTGAAAAATTGCGACAGGAAAAATTCTATGCGAGCAGGAAAAAGACAACCCTGTTTGTGGACAGGCTCGAAATCCTAGGACATGTAATTGATGACCAAGGAATTCATGCCGCCCCTGAGAAGATAGAATCTATCGCAAACTGGACCACACCACAAACGCAGAAGGAACTACAGCGGTTCCTCGGGTTAGTCAATTACATCGCACGGTTCCTCCCACACGATGCTACAATAATGGCACCCCTCACAGATTTAACAGGAAAGACCGAGTTCGCTTGGACACCCACACATAACCAGGCATTCAGAAATGTGAAGAAGCTAATCAGGGATGCGGAAGTGGTCCGACCACTGGACTACTCTAAAAAGGAACCTATTTGGTTGATCACTCATGCATCAGATGTCGGAGTTGGCGCCTGGGTGGGACAGGGGTTGTCACATGAAACAGCCCGCCCGGCAGCACTGCACAGCAGGAAGTTCACCGATTCCCAAATGAACTATGGAACAACCGACAAGGAAGCACTCGCAATTATCGATGCGCTCAACGCTTTCAACCATCTCCTGACGGGAAACCAGTTTACAATAGTAACTGACCACCAACCCCTTACCAACCTCAAGATGGAGAAGATACCAGGACGCAGAAGGACGCGCTGGATCAGTGAAATCAGCAAATATGATGCTACAATCATCTACATACCAGGAAGAACTAACTATTTAGCTGACGCCCTCTCCCGCATTTATGAGAACCAACAAGTCGAGAACCCGCCCTATGTCTATGACCACACCAGATCCGACGACGACCTATCTGACTCTACCACATTCGAGCAAGAACTCAACACCATGGAGTCAACGAAACCTATCTCCCCTACCCCTACCCCCCCTCCGGACTCCTACACGGAGTATTATGCTGAGGGACGAGACAGCCCTGGTGATATGGTGGCTGGAAACGACTGGGGCGACACCTGCACCCTCCGACGGACCCCCTCGCCAGACCGGAAGCATGCAGCGATCCATTATTCTCAGTGTTACTGTGATCATTGTCCTTACCATCAGACCGAAATTAAGTGTGTCAACAACCACCCCAAATCTCGAAGCCAAACCAGCAAGCAGTCTGGATGCACCGACTACGGCGCTGCCTGGGACGAAGAGCAAACAAAAGAGATCCTAAACCTTACAGATGAGCTATCGCCACCCCCGGCTACCTTACTTGAACCAGAGGCGCAAGCACCTGTTGACATCCAGCATTTAGAAGCAGCTGCAACCCTCTACCCTCCGCCGACCGAATACCCATCAAGCCCACCCCCA
The DNA here is from genome assembly GCA_900010015.1 of Tuber aestivum. Classification (NCBI taxonomy): domain Eukaryota; kingdom Fungi; phylum Ascomycota; class Pezizomycetes; order Pezizales; family Tuberaceae; genus Tuber; species Tuber aestivum. The sequence continues at coordinate 416,118 of LN891039.1, forward strand.
GTGGCCAGACCCCTCTACAGTGACGTACTTGGCTGTTACAATACCGAAACCCTCATCTCTGTCATGCCCCCTACCCATGACGATTTCCGCTGCGACCTATACCAATCCTTCGATGAAGAGAACTTAGGACAGGAAGAGGGTGAGGGACCTAGCCGTGGAGAACTCATAGAGGAAGAAAGGGATGTGCGATCTGCTATGGACGACCTGAAGGGAACCTTCCGAGCCCAGATAATCAAGGCCTACCGCTGCGACCCCCTCTACCACAAAGTTCTTGACAGTGGAAGGACTGGAGACCTTAAACTCTACGAAATCTCGGATGGAGTGATATATGCCCCTACCCGATATGGCAACAAAGCCCTCTACGTCCCCGATGGCCACCTAGTGAATGGGAGGACACTTCGGGAATACCTGATCAGCGAAATCCATGACAAAGGCCATGCTAGCGCTGACCGGAACCTCCATTATGCTTCAGAATACCTGTACTGGCCGGAAATGCGTAATGATTTCAAACATTATGCGAAGACCTGTGAAGAATGCCAAAGGAATAAGGAACCTACCACCCTACCGGAAGGATATGCCCGAACGCTGAAGCTACCTGCTGATGTATTTGAGTCATATGCTATAGATTTCGCAGGACCCTTCAACAAATCCAGTGGATATGATACTATCCTAGTTGCGCTGGACCGTTTCTCTGGATTTACCTGGCTCATACCCACCCTTGCATCGTCAACAGCCCAAGATACATGGGATCTGCTACGGCGAAATGTCTTTACTCCTCATCGCTACCCCCTCTCAATCGTTACCGATGCAGACCCTAAGTTCACATCGAAGTTCTGGAGGCAAACCTTAACCTCGATGGGGATAGAACACATCTTAGCCGCACCAGGCCACCACCAAACGAATGGCCAAGTGGAGCGAAAGATTAGAGAAGTCAAGACAGGCCTCCGGAACATAATCAACAAGCGACAAAACAACTGGGAACCAGCCCTTCCGGAAGCAGCAGCATACATCAATGCAATGTACTCTAGTACCATTGACAAGGCCCCTTACAAAGCCATATATGGATGAAACTACCCCCTCTTACCCTGCACCTTATTCAAGGACTCTGTAGTACCGGCGTCTGACAACCACCTCAATCAACACGAAGCCCTCCGGAATGATGCCTATCAGGCACTAAGAACCGCCCAATTCCGAAACACAACAAAGGCTCAAAAGAAACGGAGAGTACATCATGCCATACCCCTGGGTGCCATGGTCATGGTACATGGGAACCTGTTTAATCCTGAAACTGGCAGAAGCAAGAAACTCCAACCCCGCTGGCGAGGTCCTTTCAAAGTGCTGGAATTCGACAGCAATACCGAGAACTACACCATCAAGCTGGAAGGACGGATGTACCGGCATGGCAAAGCAGTGGTTCATTCAACTACAGTTAAGAGATGGCACCCAAATGACGATAGCAGGTTCCCGGCACGCAGCCACTCCCGGCCAGCCCCGCGACTTATCCACAACCAGGAGGAATGGGAAGTGGAAGAGATACATGACCATAGGAAGCGTTATGGAACCGATCAGTTCCTGATCAAATGGAAAGGTTATCCAGACTCGGAGAATAGCTGGGAGCCAGTGGAAGGAATCGAGAATGCGATGACCCTTGTGCATGAGTGGTGGGAAGCCAACATGCCCGGAGAACGACTACCTCCCACCATCAACCATATAACGATAGCTTGGTCACCTACCTTACCCACCACACAACGGATACGCGAAGACCCTCCTACCAGACCGGATTTCTGGGCTCCCTATGATGCAAACGAGTTTGAAAGCAGCAGTGACGAAGACCAAGCAATGGCAGATGTTATAGACACCTTTATCTAATGGCACGCTCTCTATCCGAATACCTTAAAGATGGAAAACTATGAGGAACTGAATGTGAGGCTACGCCATCAGCTTGTGGGACTGTTGGTGGACCGCGGTGCTATCCTACTTGAAAACTACTTCGATACCCTTTTGGTTGATTACTGCCCGAATTGCGAAGACCTACTGGTGGAAGTATGGGAAAGAGCGGCAGGTATCCGCGATTACTGTGATTTTCATTTCCTTTATTCCAATTGTTTTTTGCAATTGCGGATATGTGTATTTTGTATTGGTGATAGGAATTGGGCGCTCGCTGATGAGGAATATGGCGAGGATTTTTATGAGGATTTTGATTTTCGAGATTATTGATTTGTTCAAGTAAACAGATGTTTTGTTTTGGGGAATGTAACCGGAACTGGAGTTCAGTCCGTTTGGTTCAAGGATTTGTTTTATGTTTTGTTTTACTTATGGTTTCGAGTATCCGTTGATAGTCAGTTTGTTTTACTTGTGGTTTCGAGTATCCGTTGATCCTCAGTTTGTTTTACTTGGGGTTTCGAGTATCCGTCGATACTCAGTTTGTTTTACTTGTGGTTTCGAGTATCCGTTGATACTCAGTTTGTTTTACTTGTGGTTTCGAGTATCTGTTGATACTCAGTTTGTTTTACTTGTGGTTTCGAGTATCCGTTGATACTCAGTTTGTTTTGTGGGTTGCTCACAGAGGATTTGGAAATCCATCCATGCAGGACATGGACGAAGCTTGTATTTAAAGACCGCTGAGTCCCTTAGAGGAACAGCAGACTTTGACGGACAGAGTATTTCTAATATACTTGGTTGAACGGTTACCTCTTCAAGTCCCTATTCTTTATATCTTCCTGTCGGAGCCTCCCTTAGCGCAGTACGCCCACCGGTTGCAGATCAACTTGTGCGCTACTCCTATTGTACCCGGAAGCGTGATTAGCACCCCGGTGCGAACACGTTACAATACTTTAAGAACCCAAGAATTATTTCTCCTCCCCTCATGAATGATTAAGTCCTAAGCCAGAACCAAAGAAGAGTAAGGAAATAGGTGCGATAGGATAGAAGTCAAAGGACTCGGACTTGACTATCTGCATCGTGTAGGCAGCAGCCTAAGAACTATTACCTTACTGGGAAGTAAGAATTGTTACCGGTTGCTCACCAGTGCCAGGTAAAATTCTTAATATGAGAGCGTATCCACAACGCGACACTTAACGATTACATCACGGATTCCCTCATCCAAGACTGCGATGGAGATTTGGTCCTACCGGACGACAGTATAAAACTAGGGGGATTCCACAAAGCATTAGGCGAAGCCAGTCAACATTTGGCCAGAACAGCAAGTCCAGTTATACCAGACCCGATTACACCCTCAAACGCAGAAGAAGCACCCCATACTTCAAGACTTGAAAGAATGTCAGGATCAGCACCACTGGCTGGTCCACTGCCAGTGGAACCAGCACCTTCAGGAATGATTCCACGAGAACAAGTAGAACAAATAATACGGGAAGCAATGAGAGGAGGAGGCGAACAGCTAAAAGTCAAAACACCTCCCTGATATGTACGCGAAAGAAGCAATCTGTAACTGGAACTGGAATTCAGTCCGTTCGGTTCCAGGATTTGTTTTATGTTTTGTTTTACTTGTGGTTTCGAGTATCTCTTGATACTCAGTTTGTTTTATTTATAGTTTTGAGTATCCTTTGATACTCAGTTTGTTTTACTTGTGGTTTTGAGTATCCCTCGATACTCAGTTTGTTTTACTTGTGGTTTTGAGTATCCTTTGATACTCAGTTTGTTTTACTTGTAGTTTTGAGTAAGGGATACTGGGGAAACTCACCCATGCAGGCCATGGACGAAATCTTGTATTTAAAGACTGCTGATTCCCTTAGAGGAACAGCAGACTTTGACGGACAGAGTATTTCTAAAATACTTGGTTGAACAGTTACCTCTTCAAGTCCCTATTCTTTATATCTTTCCCTCGGAGCCTCCCTTAGCGCAGTACGCCCATAGGTTGTAGATCAACTTGTGCGCTACTCCTATTGTACCCGGAAGCGTGACTAGCACCCTGGTGCGAACACGTTACATTCACAGCATTGGGTAAAGGAATAAGATTCTTGGTAGCACAAAGATCAGAAATACTGTTTTCCCTCGCTCGCTGTTTGGCTGTTCTAATAATATTTGAACAAGTACTTTTTATGACCCCTGTGATCTCTAATATTTCAGCTAATGTCATTTTTTGTAGCCCCTCTAGCATTGAATATCCTAGGACTTGACCTCTCTTGCTCAATGATGTTGTTGGACCATGTGGTACTAGCATTTTCGAATCGTATTAGAAGAAGAATACTGTGAGGTTCTACATCCGAGTCTACAATCATAAACGTCATATATTCTGAGTGACTGATTAAGATATCTATTTACTTCTCATTGGTTGCTGTCCTGACTATATGCTAATACATTTCTAGCACACTAATGCAGGGTCCCGTTGTGTTCACAAACGCCAGGACAGGACGAGTACAGTGCTCGTTGTGTCAGAGGGTTTTTTTTAAAAAGAACCGATATTGCATACGACCCACATCCAAGCAAAAGGACCAAGCTTTGGTGGTGTGCAATAGCAGTCCTTTTAAGAACGCTTCAAAATTTCGAGTACTCGTTTGCGTAACAGGATTGTCCATTATTGTAGTTGAAAATTCCGGGTGTAATTGTCTGATATTTCGCCATTCCCGATTTATCGCTATCGCTCTGATTGCGAGTATAGTGTGATACCTGCACTTTTGTGTCACTACAAGACCCTTCTTTCTATAGAGATTAGTTACCTTAGCAGTTGCTAGTTAGTGGCCGTGAATTAGTAGACAGCATAGAGCTTCTGGCGCTTGGGTAGGGGAGGCAGCTGGAAGATGGAACCTATTTTGGGCGATCGTACCATTGGGGGGTGAGCCGGATATATCTCATATAAAGAGCTCGAGATCAATTCTTGAACATTTCAGCAATCAATTGGGAAAAATGAGGCTCTACACGACATTCCTGTTCTCTTTTCTGTGCTTTTCATACATCTCTCACGCAGCGCCAATCGCGCAAGAAGAGGGCCAGGGAATCTCCACCTCTCCGGGTGATAGGAGACTAGTGACCTTCGCCGATGCAACATCCGCAAGCTTTAGTCTCTCCGAAAGCAGCGTGAGATGGATGTCTAGGGGGAATTCCTCCGACGGGACATACGTGGTGCAGGACCTCTCGGCGCAGGCTCTAATGCTGTGGGATATTGCCAAGAATGCTGGTAGCGTGTTCGTCGACGCGGCTGAGTTGGAAATAGCCTACTACAACTATTCCATCCAACCATCCGGGAAGCACGTCCTGTTTAGCTCGAATGCCGTAGAAGGATATCGTAACTCGTACACCGCAGATTACTATGTTTGGAGCGTGGAGGGTAAGACCCTGGTTCCCCTTGTCGAGGGACAGAGTGCAGATGTGCAGGGTGCGGTGTGGGCCCCCCATGGTGATGTAATTGCCTATGTCCGGGGGGGTGATTTGTTTATTTGGAAGGACGGGGTGAGTACTAGGGTTACCAATGATGGATGGGACAAGGTGTTTAATGGGGTGCCGGGTTGGATTTATGACGAGGGTTTGCAGTTCTTCCCCCTGAATCACTCTTGCGGGAAGCTGGGACTAATGGTTTACACCTGGGGTGGGGAATTAGATCTCCTCGGGAAACTGGATGCCTTATGGTTCTCACCGGATGGGCAGTATCTTGCTTTCCTGAAATTTAATGAGACGGAAGTATGCTTTACCTCCACACTCTACTAAACCCATGCGGGTTATTATTATAGTATGATACTAAGCTGGGTGAATCTAGGTACCAACATATACCGTGCCGTACTACACGGCAGGGCAACCGGTTGCCCCAAATTACCCTGTTGAGCTCCCTATAGGGTATTCTAAAGCGGGGGAGAAAATATCCACGGTTACCTTCCATCTACTCGAGGTCAACAACCCATCTGCCCCGAGGAAGATTGACTTTCAGACATATACTCCGGATAATTTAATTATCACCGAGGTTGCCTGGGTCGCGGAGAAACACGAGCGTGTCATCCTCCGCACGTAGAATAGGGTACAAGATACGGAAAAGTTGGTCTTGATGGAGGTTGAGAGCGGGAACGCACGGATTGTGAGGGAGAGGGATGGTACGGAAGGGTGGTTAGAGAATTATTTTGCTATTACTTGCGAGTCTTCCGTTCCGGGATGTTTAATGTCGGCTGGGGAGTTGCTAATTACTTTGGATAGATATCCCAGGACTTTCTACTCCTTCCTACGTGGATATCTCGGATCATTCTGGCTGGCGGCATATTTACCTTTACCCAGTGACCGGTGGTGAACCGATTGCATTGACATCTGGTAACTGTGAAGTCACTGCGATTTACTCAATCGACGTTAAGCGCGGTCTGATCCATTACCAATCCACGGAGCGTGATTCTACCGAACGCCACATCTTTACTGTGAGTCTCGATGGAAAGACCAAAAAGCCTCTGGTAGATATCACCAAGGAAGGGTATTACAGTGCCAGCTTCTCCCCCGGAGGAGGGTACTATATCCTGAGCTATAATGGACCAAACCTACCATGGCAACTACTTCGTAGCTTAGGCTCCGATACGCCCATTCGGGTGATAAACGACAACGCCTCCCTCAAGGGCAACCTCTCCGCATATTCTCTCCCCAAAATCTCTTGGTCGAAGCTCAAGCACCCAGATGGATATGAGCTGAACTTTTTGGAGCACCTACCGCCAAATTTTCGTAAGGGGAAGAAATACCCGGTACTATTTGATATATATGGTGGCCCAGGCTCGCAGCTCACCGGAAAAACTTTCCGCCGGACGGTTGACTTTAACGCCTACCTGGGATCGGATCCCGAGTTGGAGTACATCGTTGTCACCGTGGACAATCGCGGAACGGGGTATAAGGGGCGGAAGTTCCGTACCATGGTCGCCGGTCAGCTGGGGAAGCTTGAGTCGGAAGATCAAGTGTGGGCCGCTAAGGAGTACGGAAAACGAGACTATGTTGATGTAGGGAAGATTTCTATTTGGGGGTCGAGTTACGGTGGATACCTCACCGGCAAAGTTCTTGAATTGGATTCCGGAGCATTCTCTTTAGGCATTGTATGTCCTTTCCCCAATTCCTCTACTTCCTCCGCCCCCGACCTAGCCGCTAAAGCAGAATAGATGACGGCTCCAGTAACAGACTGGCGCTTCTATGATAGCATCTACACTGAGCGCTACATGAAATCGCCAACCGCAAACCGGGCTGGCTACAATGCCTCTGCGATATCCAAGACATCGGGGTTCAAGAATGTTGCGGGAGGCTTCCTCGTCCATCACAGGACCGCTGACGATAATGTGCATTTCCAGCACTCAGCTGTTCTTGTCGACACACTTGTTTACGAGGGCGTGAGTCCTGAGAAGATGCGAGTGCAATGGTTCACTGACTCGGATCATAACATTGTTTATAATGGGGCCTGGAGCTTTTTACAGAAGCAGTTGGCCAAAGCGCTTTACGATGAGAAGAGGAGGACACCCGAGGGCAAGCATCAATGGAGTCGCAGGAGGGTTGGGTGGGGGTCAATGTTATAGACCCTTGTTTTACAATAGCCCAAGTTAGGATCTCTTGTCAAGTGCAGTTAGGTAGTGCTGGTTATGTGGAGAGAATTGGCGGAGAGTGATTTTATTTTAATTGAATGCATTCTGCAGGTCACATATCATAATAATATTATGATATCATACTACAGGATTTTTTCCAAGATGTCGGAGGATGTAGGGTAACAAGGAAAATGAAGAAAAAAACACCTTACTAGGGGTTTATTTTATTGTGTCATATCGGAGTTTACAATAATATGGAAAACATTACCGTATTAACTTGAATAAGAGGTGTGTTATGTCATTGGAGTTACCCTCTCTAGTAAGGTCTGGCTTTTTTTGTTCTTTTGTCTCTCTCATTACGGTCTTTTCCGCCCCCTCCTAATGTTGGAAATTCTCGATTCCATAATTTAGCACACCGTTCTCCTATTCAAGCTAGTACGGTATGTGACAGTAGGAGGGGGAAAGAAATATCTAATATTATTATCATAATATGACATAAAGGAGTAGTGTGAAGGCCTTTTGTATGCCATACCGCGAGGTCCATGTACGTTTTTGAGCCAGAATCAATAAACATATGAATTAAAAAAAAAAAAAAAAAGGAGTAGTGTGATATTTATTGATCTAGGGTATCATGCCGGTACTTTGATTTACTGAAATAATTGAATCTCTCGTTAGGACGTACCAAATTCCCTCTCTCGGATGGGGGTGCCAAAATACAACGGAAACTGACCCAGATTGCGACTAAAAAAAAGTACTCCACCTTACCGGCAAGGGCAACTCCAATGCTCTCACTCGAGGTGCAATTATTCCAGTAGGTACTGTGCATTGATGATAAACATTGAAGTCAAAAAAATCCGATAAGATTTGTTTGAGAAAAAACTACTGCAGTATGATATGATAAAATTCTGTGGCTGCCGACCTCCTTTTCAGAAATAATAGTATTATATTCTAACTTATAAGACATATTCAGGGAATACGAGTGCTACCGATTGATATATTCTTCATGTGAACGATGATAACCAAAACGATGCCGTGCTATCGCTTATCGGCAACACCCGTACTATCACCTGGGTGGTCTGATAGCGTTAAATTCGCATCAGGGCACACTAACCCCGCGGGGGAACGATTTGAACACTACAATTGGATAAGAATACTCTAGCCGATCTCATCGCTGAGCCATTTGAGCGCTGGAAAGTGCGGGGGAAAAAAAAAAATCTTGTTTCCTACTGCGAGTAGCTAGCTGCTACCTAGTCTGGCCTTAACGTGTCAAGATACGAATTTGACTATTTCGCACAGCTCACGGGACAATATTATTATTTTATCACTATCACTTTCACCGGGACTCTCCGAACGGGGTCTCAGTTAGCGGAGGACAAGGCCATTTTAGCTGTGAGCGTCGCAAGCGTCGCTTGGGTGGGATGCTGTGACGAATGAAGCTGGAAAGAACACTCACGGGCAACCATCCAATGGAGACAAAACAGAGCCCACCAAGCGCCGTAGTGTTCAGACGGAGAACACAAATAGAAGAACGCTAGGCGATTAACGAATGGAGAAACAAACAAAGTCCTAGTCCACCACTACCAGTCAACTAGTGTCACTCACACTTACCGCTTTATACATATTACGAATCCCGTTCCTTCTCGCACTGCCGTCTCATCATTTTCTGCATAGCTGTGATTGGGTCGCCGGCTTTGGGTACGTGCGGTGACTGGGGTATCAACGTCAAGTATTACTGCTGGATTGCCTATCAGGCACTTGGTTACGCGGTGTGCGGTTATAACGTATGTGGTTTTGTGATGTACGGTGAGTAAGCATAGTGTAGTAGTTTTATCTAGTGCGGGGTATGGATTTTCGGTTTTGTGGGTACCCTTTGCTATGGGGCATCGGGTATGTGAGATCTCTGTCCCTTTCACACCCTATACCATCAGGTATGCAGTATCATAGTTGGCTTAAGGTGTTATTGGGGATCGTAGGATATTTGGGGAGTTTCTAGATTGTGGGAGGATCTTGGAAAATCATTATTTGTCAGGATGGTGTCTTTCATTAAAGCTTGTGGAGTTTCATTGGTTTTCCGCAGTTGTTAGCAGTTTGGAGATATATATTCCCAGGTACGTCATTAACTAGCATCTCCATCGGTCTCCTGGTTCATCTCCCTTGCATGCCCCTCGTCACCCCGAACCTATCTTTGTTACACTTTCACTGCTTAATCCTTTGGTGTTTTTCTTTAGGTTTCATCAACCAGGGTATCATAATTTTGCGGGTAGTGTTTGATGAGCGGTTCTGCAGTAAATTTTGTCGCCGCCTTATCTTGGTCCGTGAGCAGGAGTTGAGGTTTCCTGGCAAGGGAGACCTTCTGTGTGAACTGATATGGCTACTGTCGAGAGAGGAACTTGGGTTTTTTTTTACCACGTGTACGGCTGTTGGTTCTTATGCCAAACCGAAAAACTAAACAAAAGAAAGGAACTATCAGAAACCCGAGGTTGGTAATATGAAAACCTCGAATGAAAGGAAGGACTCGAAAAGAGCTCGGAGGAGAACAGAACATAGGAGAACCTAGGGAGGACAGTGGATGATGAGAGGAAAGTAATACCATAGTTGAATAAGGCTTGGTTGTGAAGTCGCGAGACAAACGGAGAAGAGAGGAAGAAAATCTCAAAAGGCGGACTAGATACTGTAGAAACTAGTCTGTTTGGCGGATGCGTACTAAATCCAACATTCTCGGCGAGTGACTTTTGATGAATGGGAACTAAATTATTTTTATTTCTCTGTTTGTGGTGGAGGTGCGTTACTATACACCAATGCCCGGTGCGAGGGATGGTAAAGTAGAAGGGGGAGGGGTTGATACACCGCACCTAAGGCAATCGGGAATTTACTTATACACAACTTGTCTAGTAAATAAATTTATTAGTCTGGACTAGTGAATATCATCGCCCCCCACCTCCAGAATAAAGGGAGAGGAGGAAAGCGAGAGAAGCGTAACGAGAAGTTCTCTATTTCCGGGATATAGCGTGGCACGGAACGGCTGAAAGGCTGTCTTGTTAGCCTTCCTGATTATCAGGCATGCTGTGCCCTGACGCGGCTGATAATATCTCGTTGGATTGCGCTGGCAATTGAAGTGATGCGTCTTAACCGGCAATGGTGTTGCAGTACTTGTTCCCACCCCCATTCATACGATACACCATCGCTGCTTTATCCCAGTTTCCTGGGCGGGGGTTGGAATCCCTTGTCTGCTGGTAAGGAGGGGGAGGGAGGTTTCTGTCGCAAGTGATCTTTTATGAATGGGGAGTGGGGGGGCAGGCTTGTGGTTGACAGTTTTTTTTTCCCGTCCTTTCTGACCGGTGGTGAGGTGTCTTTCTGATTAGAACCTTTTTGTGCAAATATGATAGAAGAGGAAAGGAAGGTTCATGGATGGGTTAGGTTGTTATTTGCCACCAGACCATTGACAGTTGAGGATCCAATTATACAACCCTGGCGCGGTAAATACTAGTTAGGATCGGTGAATGTTAATAGCCCTCATCTACCACTAGAAGAGAAGAAGAGGGGAGAGGGAAGATGCGAAATCGGAAGTTGTCCCGTCTAGGTATGTGGTAGGAAAGAGCTGAAGGACGGCCTAATTTAGTCACCTGTATTCTAGAGCTGTGTGTTCATCGTGGTCACGCTTTACGCACTTTATTAGAGTTCTCCCGAGCGAGGTTTGCGAAGCGGATGGTTGGGTCGGGGATTGGTGGGGGTTGACTAGAAGCACTGTTTCGTATTGGGTCTTGGTGCGAATCAAACTCGGTAGGTTAATCTATGGGATGACGGCTCGCCATGCTCACGGGATCGGCTGCCGGTCGTTGCGAGTTGCATGAAGCCAGGTGGACACCGTAAGTGCAATGCACCATACCAAACGCTTACACTCAGAACCTACCACCCACGAGTGGTCGGGGTGGTGGTCGTCGCCCTGACAAGGAATGCTAAGATGGAAAGTACTGCCAAGACAGGGCCTGGCCTGTGGTGTGTGTGGCGGTGAAGCAAAAGTCCCGCCGAGAAATGCCAAGCATGCGGTTGTGGGCTCAGCCTGAGCAGCGGGAAATTTTCCAGACCGAGCCCTGAGACAGGATGTGGGGGTATCCCGAAGACAAGTCTAGGCTAAACCTGACTAAGATTCAACCCACGGCCAGATCATGGCAGTGTTGAAGTGAAGGAAGGTGTGCTAAAATAGTACTCGGTAGCTGTCATGATTACAGTAGCCCACGTCTTGGCGTCCCTTTGCTTACGCTACCACTGGTACTATACTCGTAGTATCGGAGTAATTTTTTTAAATGAATTGAACATTTTATACCACCCAGACCCAAGCAAGAGGACCGAGCTTTGGTAGTACTCAATAGCAGTCCTTATGAGAACGTTGCGACCTTACGAGTACTCGTGTGTGTAGTATGGCTATCCACTACCGCAACCAAGAATCCTAAGTGTAATCATTTGATATGTCGACTCTCCCGATTTATTCCTTTCCGGCCAGATTGTGAGTATGGTATAGTGCGTGCACTTTCGTCTCACTACTAGATCCCTTTTTCTGTAGGATCAGTTTAGCAGTTGCTGATTGGTGATCGATAATTGGTAGGCACCGTGCAGTGCAGCGCAAGGCACTTGGCATTTGCGGAATAAACAGCTTGAGGATGGAACCGATTTCGGGAGTCTGGGCGATTGGCGATTGCTCTGGATATATATATGGAAGGCTCAGGATCAATTCTTAAGCATTTCACCTAATAATTGGGACAAAAAATGAGGCCCTACACTACATTCCTGTTCTCCCTTCTGCTCTTTTCATACATCTCTCACGCAGCCCCGGTACCGCAGGAAGAGGATGAACAAGACCTCACCTCTGCCGGTGCTGAAAAACTAACAACGCTCGCCGATGCATTGTCCGGGGACTTTAGCACTTCGGAAAGCAGCGTACGATGGATTTCGGCGGGGAATTACTCTGACGGGACATATGTGGCACAGGACCTCCCGACGCAGACCCTAATTCTGTGGGATATCGCCAAGAATGCTAGTAGCGTGTTCGTCGATGCCGCCGAGTTGGGCATAGACTACTATAACTATTCCATCCAGGCCTCCGGAAAGCACGTCCTGTTTAGCACCAACTACTCAAAGAAATACCGTCACTCGTATCTCGCCGATTACTATGTTTGGAGCGTGGAGGGTAAGACCTTGATTCCCCTTGTCGAGAGACAGAATGGAGATGTGCAGTATGCAGTGTGGAGTCCTCATGGCGATGTGATCGCCTATGTCTGGGGGAATGATTTGTTTATTTGGAAGGACGGGGTGAGTGCTAGGGTTACCAATGATGGGGGAGAGAATGTGCTTAATGGGGTGCCTGCCTGGGTTTATGAAGAGGGTGTGTAGTTCTTCCCCCCAAATAATTCTTGCGGGAGGATGGAATTAACGATTTACCATTCTTTTTGTTTTCCTTGGTGGGGAGTTAGAGATCTTCGGGGCGATGCACACATTGTGGTTTTCACCGGATGGGGAGTATCTTGCTTTCTTGAAGTTTAATGAGACGGAAGTGCGCTTTACATTCATGTTTTCTATTAAACCCAATGGGGTTGATACTAAGCTAGGTGAATATAGGTACCAACATATACCGTGCCATACTACATAGCTGGGCAACAGGTTGCCCCACCTTACCCCGTTGAGCTCCGTATCAAGTATCCTAAAACAGGAGAGAAAAACCCCACGGTTACCTTTCATCTTCTTGAGGTTAACAAGCCGTCTGCCCTGAGAAAGATTAACGTTCAGGCTTACACTCCGGATAACTTGATCATTTCCGAGGTTGCCTGGGTGGCAGAGAAGCATGAGAGTGTCATCATCCGCGCGGAGCAGGGTACAAGATATGGAAAAGTTGGTTTTGGTTGATGTTGAGAGCGGTAATGCACGGGTTGTGAGGGAGAGGGATGGTACGGATGGGTGGTTGGAGAATTATCTTGCTATCACTTGTGAGTTTTCCTTACGGGGGTCTCTAGTGTCAGCTAAGGAGCTACTAATACTCTTGGTTAGATGTCCCAGGGCTTTCTACTCCTTCCTATTTGGATATCTCAGATCATTCTGGCTGGCCACACATTTACCTTTACCCAGTATCAGGTGGCGAGCCGGTTGCCTTGACATCTGGCAACTGGGAAGTCACTACGGTCTACTCAGTCGATTCTAGGCGCGGTCTAGTCCATTACCAATCCACAGAGCGTGATTCTACCGAACGCCACATCTTTACTGTGAGTCTCGATGGAAAGACCAAAAAGCCTCTCGTAGATATCACCAAGGAAGGATATTACGGCGCCAGCTTCTCCCCCGGAGGAGGGTACCACACCCTGAGCTATAGCGGACCAAACTTGCCATGGCAAGTACTTCGCCGCATAGGCTCCGATATGCCCATCCGGGTGATAGACCACAACGCCCCCCTTGAGGCCAACCTTTCCGCATATTCTCTCCCCAAGATCGTCTGGTCGAAGCTCAAGCACCCGGATGGATATGAGCTCAACGTTTTGGAGCGTCTACCGCCAAATTTCACTAAGGGGAAGAAATATCCGGTACTATTTGATATATATGGTGGCCCGGGCTCGCAACGCACAGAAAAGACCTTTCGCCGGACGGTTGACTTCAGCACATACTTGGGATCGGATCCCGAGTTGGAGTACATCGTTGTCACGGTGGACAATCGTGGAACGGGGTATAAGGGGCGGAAATTCCGTACTATGGTCGTCGGTCAGCTGGGAAAGCTGGAGGCGGAAGATCAAGTTTGGGCCGCTAAGGAGTACGGAAAACGAGACTATGTTGATCCCGGGAAGATTTCTATTTGGGGGTGGAGCTACGGCGGATACCTCACTGGTAAAGTTCTTGAATTGGATTCCGGAGCGTTCTCTTCAGGCATTGTATGTCCCTCCATCACTTCTCCTACCCCCACTCCAGGCCTGCCGCTAAAACAGAATAGATGACCGCCCCATCGAGTGACTGGCGCTTCTATGATAGCATCTACACCGAACGCTACATGAAATCCCCAACCGCCAATAGGGCAGGCTACAATGCCTCCGCCATAGCAAAGACATCGGGATTCAAGAACGTTGCGGGAGGCTTCCTCATCCAGCATGGGACCGCTGACGACAATGTGCATTTCCAGAACCCGGCCGTTCTTGTCGGCACGCTGGTTTCCGAGGGCGTGGGTCCCGAGAAGATGCGAGTGCAATGGTTCACTGACTCGGATCATAACATTAATTATAATGGGGCCTCGAGCTTTTTATACAAGCAGTTAGCCAAAGCGCTTTATGATGAGAAGAGGAGGACACCTGAGGGTAAGCATCAGTGGAGTCGCAGGAAGGTTTAGGGGGCATCAACTTTATAGACCCCTGTTTTTTAAAAAAAAGAGAGCCGAATTAGGGTGAGGCATAGCTAGCATCTCTTGTCTAGTAATTTTAAGTAGTGCGGGCCTGTCGGAAGGCGAATTGGCCTAATAGAAGACGGGAGTAGCCCGACTTGTAATAGAGGCTTTGTTATTGAGGAGCGAGAACATTTTAGCTGCAAGCGTCGAGGCGTCATTCAAGCGGGCGAAAGTGACAAAAGAGCATTAAAGAACACCCACCGAAAGCCATCCAATTGAGATAAGATAAAACAATACAAATGTCAAGTATCTTGCCCGCGTAGAGAGCACAAACAGAAGAAGAAAAATAATCATCAAACGGAGAAAAGTCAAAGCCCTAGTCCACTCCTCCAAATTACCTGGTATCGGTCACACCGGCCACTTTATATACATAGCACCGATTCCGCGCCTTCTCGGTAAGAAAATTCTACCGTACAAAGTACCAGTAATCTACCTGATACTGACTTAGAGTATGATACATCCCCACAAGAAGTACATCCCTGTCCACAATGTTCCTCGCCGAAAGGGAGGTGCTGGAGCAGAGTCTTGGCGGAAACGGAAATACCGTCACACCCCACAACAGGATGGCGAAAATTTTGTGGATTTCATCCGGGACAACAAGGTATTCGGAACGACGGGGAGAGGGGTTCATGCTATCTGAAGAGGAATAAACATGAATTGGGATAATTGAGTATCACAGGAAACTTTATCTTGATCATTATACATGCGCAGTATCACCACAATCGGCGGCCAAGCTTGCAGCTACCATGTAGATTATCACGTAGCACGCTCTTTCGCTGACCTACTCGAGTACGTCACTCCAATTACTATGATTTGAGTATCGGTAGTAGGGATAAAGAATTCTACTCGAGTACTCTGCCTCCAAGCCCCGGTTCAACTATGAGCCTGCAATGCCTCTCCTGTTTTGCTTTCCTACTTTATATTTGGCCCGTTCTTTTTTCCTCTTTTGGTCTAGATTTTCTAACTGTGATCATAGCATCCAGTTTAGCAGGTTGATTTTCTATAGAAGCAGGGGGTAGGATTTCCCAAAATCTCATACGAATCCGAAAGCACCCTTTTCCGGTTCAACGTGGCTATTTCTGTGAGGAACCGGAGGAGCAAAACATTCCATCAGTTCAACGGGATCCGTGATAGCAGGGTGCAGCTGGACCATTCGCCTTTTCGAAACTTTGCAATCGCCGGCCGCCCTGAAACGAACGAGTGATAGTCTGCGAAACACTGAAACGCCAAGCGCTTACTCACAACACAAAAGCGGGGAACTTGAAAACTCTTCACCTCTCCAAACACACTCCCATTCACACACCACTCACACTCACTCTATCGCACGCTCTACTAACTAACTAACGGTAGGGACAGGAGTATATATCAACCACAAGCGACAAACGATAAACCACGAACAGCAAACCGCAAACCAGGTCCTCCGGTCCCCAGGTAGGTTCTCCTACTCACTAGCAGGCAAACACAAACTAACAAAAAAAGGAAAGACAAACTTCATCACCCATAGCCTCCGGATATCGCTCTCCGTTCTTCCATATTCTTCCGCGCCTTCTGGTCCTCCTCACGACCTTTCTGCCCTCCCTGCGGCCTTCCCCCATTCCTTCGCTGAGACTCCCGTACTAACAAAAGAACAGACATACATCCACACCGATAGCCTCCACCAATAGCCTCCACGCTTCCGGTAAGTCTCTCTCTATTCTTTTCCCTCTCACAATCAAACTACTGACAAAAGAAAGAACAAACTCGCGGGCTTCTCTCAAGTCTTCCTTCGTTCCTTCCGCCGACGCTTTCCTCCTGCACCTTCCTCCCGCACCTTCCTTCCGATCCTCTGCATGCTCCCATCGCCGAAGCGCTTTCCCAGAAAGCCAGAGTGCGCTCCCAAAAAAAACTAACAGAAAGGAAAGTAACTAGCGCGCAAAGAGACAAACCGCCCCAGGAGCGAACGAGCGAACGAACGAGCAACGGGAAGAGGGAAGGAGGGAAGAAGGGAGCAGGAGGCGGGGTAGTGGGGGTAGGAGAAAGTGCGAGCATGCCGAGCAGCATCTCGCCATTTCCAACATCACCTATTCACTGGGATAAGCGAACATAGTCGGGATTCTGGGGTGAGGGTCTTATGCACAGATAGGGGCCCATCTCGATGTATATCTCGGAGCCCTCAGAGGTTCCAGAGTATTGTGCAGTCAACTGTTTGTGTGAGGAATCGATACTGGTGACTTGGCACCGTTGATGGATATTACTGGGA
>LN891039.1:442367-453833 GCA_900010015.1 Tuber aestivum
AAAGGTGGTGCGGGACCTCTCGGCGCTAACCTTAATGCTATAGGATGCTGTCACAAATGCTACGAGTAGTAGCATGTTCATCAACGCCCCCGAGTTGGAGATGGAATACCACGACTGTCCCATCCAGCCCTCCAGAAAGCACGTCCTGTTTAGCGCCGACTACACAAAGCAATACCGTCACTCATATTTCGCAGATCGCTTGGCTTGGAGCGTGGAGGGTAAGACCTTAGTTCCCCTTGCCAAAGGACAGAGAAGAGACGTGCAGTATGCGGCGTGGAGTCCTCATAGTAATGTATTTACCTTTACCCAGTGTCTAGTGATGAACCGGTTGGGTTGGCATCTGGTAACTGGGAAGTCACTGCGATTTGCTCAATTGACATCACGCGCGGTCTCGTCAGTTACCAATCTACCGATCGTGATTCCACTGAACACCTCATCTCTACTGTGAGTCGAGATGGCAAGACCAAAAATCCTCTCGTAGACATCACTAAAGAGGGATACTACAGCTCCAGCTTCCCCGCCGGGGGGGGATACTACATTCTGAGCTATAATGGACCAAACTTTCCATGGAAAGAACTTCGTCGCATAAATTAAGCTCTGATACTCCCATCCGAGTGATAAACGACAACGCCTCCCTCAAAGAGAACCCCTCCACATATTTTCTCCCCGAAATCTCCTGGCCGACGCTCAGGCACTCAGACGGGTAATTGGGTAGGATCATAACACAGGTTTTTTTTTTAAAAAAAATAATTCTTAAAGAGAGGACCGAGGTTGTTTGGGGGAGGGGGGGACGTTGCACTGGAGTCCTGATATTTCGAAGGCATGATATCATACTACACCCTCTATTATCATAGTCTACCCATTTTTTTTGCATCTACCGTGTCAAAACAAAATACAGCTATTATCACCCACCCGCCTCACTCTCCCCGACTCGCAAGGCATAAAGTTGATCAAACGTAGACCCTCCCAGAAAGGAGACAAGTCCTATATAGATCTTATCTGCAATACGACTATTACGACAAGCATACTCGTACTATTTCCCCCCAACCCCTACTTAGCGAGGGGATCCCGAAACCTTCTGCAGTGCCCCGTGCTGCACTGTCCCGCACCACCACACCCCACACCACCTCCGGACCCCCACGCGGGAGCCAAACCAAATTCCGGCCTAACAGACATACTCCAGCCCTCCGTCTCTCGAGTGATTTGTCATGAATGCTTCAATACTTGTACAGTCACTTGAGGTGAAAATGGAAAATTGGCTCTTACCGCTGTTTACACCATGGGAAAACGCAAACCGCGATTCCGAATCCGGGTTATATTTTGCAGTTTTCCCAGAGAACAGTCAAGTTTTGGTTTTTATTAGTGGTGGCAGCGGGGTATCATTACTGTCACTAGGTTATCCCACAAGTACGAGTACAGTAAGAAGGTGTGCGATGATCGTCGGGCGGTAGGGGGGGGGGGTGGGAGGAGGTGGTCGGGCGTTATCATACAATGCAGAGAGTGTGACATCGAGACTCAACGGTACAGTACAGTGCTTGCCTACGGTACTCGGATAGCACTCTTTCCCCACCCGCCCGAGGAAAGGAAGCACGGTATGACGGGAAGATAAGCGAGATAGCGCATCTTTTGGTTTAACCCGAAATCACGCCAGGAATCAACTGCTGCAAGTGGCAGCTGCGATAGTAGAGTGGCCACTGGGGGGTAAGTTAGCAGCTTAAGCGAGTATAAAATTTGATTTCATTCAAGTACTTTGAAGCTGCATACCGGTAAATCTTCTGTGGTCTTCCACCATCACCAACAATCACCCACTATCCATTATCCCTGCAGTCTTACAGCATCTCTCGACATAGCACCCGTGACTGTCCCCATTTGACCTTACTTAACTTACCTCCTGTGCTAGCGCATTTCCATGGTCTCCGCTTTGCATAGAACTTCGGATAGCTGGTACTGGTAGTTGTGCTCCAGCCTCGGTTGGATTGAGCGGGCCGTTGAAGTTTACCAGGAACAAATGATCACCAAGCAGCGTTAAGGTTGATTTCAGGATAAGTTAGTTCATCTCTCTCTCTCTAATAGCTACCGGATTTATCATCTGGCAATCTCGCCAAATTTCACTCTTTCGTCCCAGCGTGATTTCGGGTTTAACCAAGAAATCTGGTATTAGAGATAAAGAAAAGTTCACGGATACAGTCTGGGGGAGGGGGGGGGGATACTGTACAATACCGACCGAGTGGTCGAAAATTTTCATCCCTTATATTCCGAACCCGCACCGGTCGTTATCGCTATACCAGTTCCTCGTGGGGGGGGGGGTTGGGAAGCACCTTACTGTATAGGAGCGATTCATCCGAAGGGCGATGCACTATATAACAGGCGCGGATGGGAATACCAGTACGCCGTGCAGTCCCCAATAAGCGCTTTTCCAGAGTGCTGCAGTGTTAGGTAACCGGCCTACGCGCTTTCCCGTCTGCCATCTAGATTTCTCGATGTTGGAGTGGAAGGTTCTGGTATGTGAGCGCCTTCCGAGCATTTTTACTGGGGAATCTGCACGAGGAGGACACAAAGGGGGGGTGCGATGTGCTGGGTGGTCGAGGTCTTTCTGAAAATACTCTTGTTATTGGAGCTCGATTAAGATTGACCAGTTTCGGCTCTTACTCACCGGTGACTTTTTTGATTGATTTGTCCCCCCGTCTCAGCTGCTTTTCCGTCCGGTGTGTTGTGGTTTACTCATCCCTGTTCCAGACTTGGAGTAGTCTACTCTTTACACACGCGCGAGGGGCGTGAGCCTAGTCGTGGGGATGTTCTATCTGGCGGGGGTTTACTCGAGTGTTGGTCGAGATTTGTGTGAAGGGTACGACTAGGTGGGAGGAATGCTGGTTTTGTTTTTGAGCAATTCATGTGCTGTCTGGGCAATGGGGCGGTTTTTGGTGTTGGGCGATTCTAGGGGAGAATGCAGAAAGCGGTAAAGGATAACGTAATTTAGGATGAACATGAATTCTCTGGCTTCTCGCACGCTTGTATTTCTGCCCCGCCCCTAGTGTAACACCTTACGATCCGTGACAACACATTATAAATTATGACAAAAGAGTAGCGTGATGTTTACTGATCTACTAGTAGGGTACAAGTACGATACCGGTATCTACTGTACTGTAATAACCGAACCGCTCGTTAGCCGTCCAAGATTCCCTCTTGGATAGAGGCAGGGGCTGCCAAAGCACCACGGAAAACGTCCAACCCCACAACGAGGAAAAAGTAAAAAAGTACCGCTCTTTACCGGCGAAGGCAACTCCAACGTCCCCGCGCGAGGGGCAATCATTCTAGTACACACTACTGTATCGTGATGATAAAACTAAAAGTTTAAGGATCTGATAAGATTTTTAATTTGACAAAAAAAGAAAAAAATCCTGCGGTAAAATCCTGGGACTGCCAAGAAAACACCAGGAGCTTCACAATGATAGTATTCTATTGTAGCTTAAAAACCGTTTCCAGGAAACGTAGTACTTGAGTACCGTACCATCCCTTGGAGGTCCGATACCGTACCGCCAAATCCGTCTGGGGGCTATTAACCCTATGCTAGAACGATTAGGGAATTGCGATTGGATAAGGATACTCTAGCTGGGCCTGCCACTAGGGGATTTGGGCACTAAAGGGTCCGAAGAAAAATTAAAAACTTCTTACTTCCTATCGAGCACCGCTAGCCGCCAAAAATCTGGCTTTAGTTTGTCTTGATACGAATTTGACTGTTTCAGACCGCCCAAGAGACAGTATCATCCTCATTATGATTTATTACTAGGACATGCTGAAAAGGGCCTTAGTTCCCGGAGGACAAGGCCGATTAACCTGTGAGCATCGCTAGCGTCGCTGGAATACGGTAGGTGGCTGTGACGAACGGACGTAGAAAGGACACTCCCGGGAAGCTATCTGATTGAGACGAAACTAACCTCACCAGGTGCCTTAGCAACTATACGGGGAGCAGGAGCAGAAGAAGGCCAGAAAGCTAACGAATGGAGAAATAAACAGAGGCCTTGTCCATTCCTCTTGGTCGTTGAGTGTCACTCACATTCACCACTTCATAGGTATACCACGGATTCCGTACCCCTTTTTACTGCGGCCCTATCATCTCTTGCATCATGGGGATAGGGGGGCCGGACTGCCCCTGTTTTTGAAGTGCTTCTAGTGAGTGATAGCGGAGGTATTAATATCGCGGGTTATTGTTTGGTTGCCCATCGGACATGTGGTTAGGCACTATGCGATTGTAGGAAAAGAAATGTGGTTTTGCGATGTACAGTGAGTAAGCCTAGGACAGTAGTTTTATTTGGGGCGGGGTGTGGATGTTTGGTTCTCTGGATACCCGTTGTTATGTCGCGTCGGGTATGACAGATTTGCTTTGTTTCATTCCCACCATATGCAGTCGGGCGTATCATACGGTAGTTTGGTTGAGGCGTCATTCAGGATCATGGGGTATCTGGGGAGTTTCTAGATTGTGGGAGGATCGCGGGGGATCGTGGTTTGTCGGGATGGCGTGTTTATTTGGGGTTCATGGGGTTTCTTTGGTTTCCACAGTTGTTAGAGGTTGGAGATATAACCTTATATCCCTGGGTATGTCAATAGCTAGCATATCCATCGATCGCACAATTCTTCATCCTTCTACGCCCCTTTCTGCTTCGAATGAATTGTGATTTCTCCTTCACTGCTTAATCCTGACCCGTAGGTAGAAGTAAGTAATTTCCTGGCTAGGAGGGTTTCCTGCGTGAGTGATTTTTCATGAATAAGAGCTGAATTAAGTCAAGAAGTGCTATTTTTTTCTACCTTTCTATTTATGGTGGAGGCGTGATACTATTCTCCAATGGATAGCGCGAGGAAGGGTAAAACAGAAGAGGGAGGGGGGTTTATTGGCGGGGAGGGTTGGTGCAACGCACCTATAGCAATCGAGAATTCAATTATACACCATTTGTGCAGTAAATATTAGTGAATATCATCGGGCATCCATCTAAAATGAAGGAAGAGGGTGAAGAAGGGAGAACTCTAGCGAAAAGTTCTCTATTTTCGGGATATAAGGCGGGGCGAAATAGCTGAAAGGTTTTAGTTTAACCACTTGTATTCTAGAACTGAGTACTCATCGGCTGCACGTTTCGCGCACTCCCTTACAGCCTTGTGGGGGCTTGCCAGATGGCA
Source organism: Tuber aestivum (assembly GCA_900010015.1). Classification (NCBI taxonomy): domain Eukaryota; kingdom Fungi; phylum Ascomycota; class Pezizomycetes; order Pezizales; family Tuberaceae; genus Tuber; species Tuber aestivum. The sequence goes on from LN891039.1 coordinate 447,537, forward strand.
GGTTAGTTTGGGTGATTAGTAGGGGGTAGTGTGGTGGGGTTGAGCAGAAGGGTGTTTCGCAGCAGGTCTTGTGCCGTTCGAACTCTCGTACGTAATGTATAGTAGTTAATCATACTCACTTGGCTGGTCTTTGGATCTTGCATGGATCTGGGTCAGTACTTGCGAGTGCAATGCACCATACCTAACGCTCGTGGATGGTCACGATAGTGCTGGTGGGTATCCTCGCGGGGATGCCAAGATGGAAATAACGGCCAAGAACCAAAAGTCCCGCCGAGAAATGCCAAGCATGCGGTTGTGGGCTCAACCTGACCAGCTGGAAATTTTCCGGACCAACCGCTAAGACTAGATATGAAGATATCCCGAAGACAAGTCTAGGCTAACCTGAGTAAGATCCAATCCGCTCCTGATCATGGCAGTGTTGAAGTGAAGGAAGGTGTGCTAAAATAGCGCTCGGGACAATAGCTGTCATTCTTAGAACAGCCCACGTCTTGGCTTCCCCTCGCTTAGGCCCCCTACCGCTGGACAGTGCTCGTAGTGTCAAAGCGTTTTTTTTTAAAAAGAACTGATATTGCATATCACCCAGATCCAAGCAAAAGGACCAAGATTTGGTGGCGTGCAACAGCAGTCCTTTTAAGAACGCTTCAAATTTCGAGTACTCGTTTGCGTAACAGGATTGTCATTATTGTAGCTGAAAATTCCGGGTATAAGTGTCTGATATTTCGCCATTCCCGATTTATCGCTATCGCTCTAATTGCGAGTATAGTGTAATACCTGCACTTTTTTGTCACTACAAGACCCTTCTTTCTATAGAGATTAGTTACCTTAGCAGTTGCTAGTTAGTGGCCGTGAATTAGTAGACAGCATAGAGCATCTGGCGCTTGGGTAGGGGAGGCAGCTGGAAGATGGAACCTATTTTGGGCGATCGTACCATTGGCGGGTGAGCTGGATATATCTCATATAAAGAGCTCGAGATCAATTCTTGAACATTTCAGCAATCAATTGGGAAAAATGAGGCTCTACACGACATTCCTGTTCTCTTTTCTGTGCTTTTCATACATCTCTCACGCAGCGCCAATCGCGCAAGAAGAGGGCCAGGGACTCTCCACCTCTCCGGGTGATAGGAGACTAGTGACCTTCGCCGATGCAACATCCGCGAGCTTTGGTCTCTCCGAAAGCAGCGTGAGATGGATTTCTAGGGGGAATTCCTCCGACGGGACATACGTGGTGCAGGACCTCTTGACGCAGACCCTAATTCTGTGGGATATGGCCAAGAATGCTAGTAGCGTGTTCGTCGATGCCGCCGAGTTGGGCATAGACTACTATAACTATTCCATCCAGCCCTCCGGAAAGCACGTCCTGTTTAGCACCAACTACACAAAGAAGTACCGTCACTCGTATCTCGCCGATTACTATGTTTGGAGCGTGGAGGGTAAGACCTTGATTCCCCTTGTCGAGAGACAGAATCGAGATGTGCAGTATGCAGTGTGGAGTCCTCATGGTGATGTGATCGCCTATGTCCGGGGGAATGATTTGTTTATTTGGAAGGACGGGGTGAGTGCTAGGGTTACCAATGATGGGGGAGAGAATGTGCTTAATGGGGTGCCCGGTTGGGTCCATGAAGCGGGTTTGTAGTTCTTCCCCCCAAATCATTCTTGCGGGAGGATGGAATTAACGATTTACCATTCTTTTTGTTTTCCTTGGTGGGGAGTTAGAGATCTTCGGGACGATGCACACATTGTGGTTTTCACCGGATGGGGAGTATCTTGCTTTCTTGAAGTTTAATGAGACGGAAGTGCGCTTTACATTCATATTTTCTATTAAACCCAATGGGGTTGATACTAAGCTAGGTGAATATAGGTACCAACATATACCGTGCCATACTACATAGCTGGGCAACAGGTTGCCCCACCTTACCCCGTTGAGCTCCGTATCAAGTATCCTAAAACAGGAGAGAAAAACCCCACGATTACCTTTCATCTTCTTGAGGTTAACAAGCCGTCTGCCCTGAGAAAGATTAACGTTCAGGCTTACACTCCGGATAACTTGATCATTTCCGAGGTTGGCTGGGTGGCAGAGAAGCATGAGAGTATCATCATCTGCGCGCGGAACAGGGTACAAGATATGGAAAAGTTGGTTTTGGTTGATGTTGAGAGCGGTAATGCACGGGTTGTGAAGGAGAGGGATGGTACGGATGGGTGGTTGGAGAATTATCTTGCTATCACTTGTGAGTTTTCCTTACGGGGGTCTCTAGTGTCGGCTAAGGAGCTACTAATACTCTTAGTTAGATGTCCCAGGGCTTTCTACTCCTTCCTATTTGGATATCTCAGATCATTCTGGCTGGCCACACATTTACCTTTACCCAGTATCAGGTGGCGAGCCGGTTGCGTTGACATCTGGCAACTGGGAAGTCACTACGGTCTACTCAATCGATTCTAGGGGCGGTCTAGTCCATTACCAATCCACAGAGCGTGATTCTACCGAACGCCACATCTTTACTGTGAGTCTCGATGGAAAGACTAAAAAGCCTCTCGTAGATATCACTAAGGAAGGATATTACTGCGCCAGCTTCTCCCCCGGAGGAGGGTACCACACCCTGAGCTATAGCGGACCAAACTTGCCATGGCAAGTACTTCGCAGCATAGGCTCCGATATGCCCATCCGGGTGATAGACCACAACGCCCCCCTTGAGGCCAACCCCCCCGCATATTCTCCCCCCAAGATCCCCCGGTCAAAGCCCAAGCACCCGGATGGATATGGGCTCAACGTTTTGGAGCGTCTACCGCCAAATTTCACTAAGGGGAAGAAATATCCGGTACTATTTGATATATATGGTGGCCCGGGCTCGCAACGCACAGAAAAGACCTTTCGCCGGACGGTTGACTTCAGCACATACTTGGGATCGGATCCCGAGTTGGAGTACATCGTTGTCACGGTGGACAATCGTGGAACGGGGTATAAGGGGCGGAAATTCCGTACTATGGTCGTCGGTCAGCTGGGAAAGTTGGAGGCGGAAGATCAAGCTTGGGCCGCGAAGGAGTACGGAAAACGAGACTATGTTGATGCCGGGAAGATTTCTATTTGGGGGTGGAGCTACGGCGGATACCTCACTGGTAAAGTTCTCGAATTGGATTCCGGAGCGTTCTCTTCAGGCATTGTATGTCCCTCCATCACTTCTCCTACCCCCACTCCGGGCCTGCCGCTAAAACAGAATAGATGACCGCCCCATCGAGTGACTGGCGCTTCTATGATAGCATCTACACCGAACGCTACATGAAATCCCTAACCGCCAACAGGGCAGGCTACAATGCCTCCGCCATAGCAAAGACATCGGGATTCAAGAACGTTGCGGGAGGCTTCCTCATCCAGCATGGGACCGCTGACGACAATGTGCATTTCCAGAACCCGGCCGTTCTTGTCGACACGCTGGTTTCCGCGGGCGTGGGTCCCGAGAAGATGCGAGTGCAATGGTTCACTGACTCGGATCATAACATTAATTATAATGGGGCCTCGAGCTTTTTATACAAGCAGTTGGCCAAAGCGCTTTATGATGAGAAGAGGAGGACACCTGAGGGTAAGCATCAGTGGAGTCGCAGGAAGGTTTAGGGGGCATCAACTTCATAGACCCCTGTTTTTTTAAAAAAAGAGAGCCGAATTAGGGTGAGGCATAGCTAGCATCTCTTGTCTAGTAATTTTAAGTAGTGCGGGCCTATCGGAAGGCGAATTGGCCTAATAGAAGACGAGAGTAGCCCGACTTGTAATAGAGGCTTTGTTATTGAGGAGCGAGAACATTTTAGCTGCAAGCGTCGAGGCGTCATTCAAGCGGGCGAAAGTGATAAAAGAGCATTAAAGAACACCCACAGAAAGCCATCCAATTGAGATAAGATAAAAAAATACAAATGTCAAGTATCTTGCCCGCGTAGAGAGCACAAACAGAAGAGGGAAAATAATCATCAAACAGAGAAAAGTCAAAGCCCTAGTCCACTCCTCCAAATCACCTAGTATCGGTCACACCAGCCACTTTATATACATAGCACCGATTCCGCGCCTTCTCGGTAAGAAAATTCTACGGTACAAAGTACCAGTAATCTACCTGATACTGACTTAGAGTATGATACATCCCCACAAGAAGTACATCCCTGTCCACAATGTTCCTCGCCGAAAGGGAGGTGCTGGAGAAGAGTCTTGGCGGAAACGGAAATACCGTCCCACCCCACTATCCAGGGTGGCGAAAATTTTGTGGATTTCATCCGGGACAACAAGGTATTCGGAACGACAGGGAGAGGGGTTCATGGTATCTGAAGAGGGATAAATATGAATTGGGATAATTGAGTATCACAAGAAACTTTATCTTGATCATTATACATGGGCAGTATCACCACAATCGGCGGCCAAGCTTGCAGCTACCACGTAGATTATCACGTAGCACGCTCTTTCGCTGACCTACTCGAGTACGTCACTCCAATTACTATGATTTGAGTATCGGTAGTAGGGATAAAGCATTCTACTCGAGTACTCTGCCTCCAAGCCCCGGTTCAACTATGAGCCTGCAATGCCTCTCCTGTTTTGCTTTCCTACTTTATATTTGGCCCGTTCTTTTTTCCTCTTTTGGTCTAGATTTTCTAACTGTGATCATAGCATCCCGTTTAGCAGGTTGATTTTCTATAGAAGCAGGGGGTAGGATTTCCCAAAATCTCATACGAATCCGAAAGCACCCTTTTCCGGTTCAACGGGGCTATTTCTGTGAGGAACCGGAGGAGCAAAACATTCCATCAGTTCAACGGGATCCGTGATAGCAGGGTGCAGCTGGACCATTCGCCTTTTCGAAATTTTGCAATCGCCGGCCGCCCTGAAACGAACGAGTGATAGTCTGTGAAACACTGAAACGCCAAGCGCTTACTCACAACACAAAAGCGGGGAACTTGAAAACTCTTCACCTCTCCAAACACACTCCCATTCACACACCACTCACACTCACTCTATCGCACGCTCTACTAACTAACTAACGGTAGGGATAGGAGTATATATCAACCACGAGCGACAAACGATAAACCACGAACAGCAAACCGCAAACTAGGTCCTCCGGTCCCCAGGTAGGTTCTACTCACTAGCAGGCAAACACAAACTAACAAAAAAAGGAAAGACAAACTTCATCACCCATAGCTTCCGGATATCGCTCTCCGGTCTTCCATATTCTTCCGCGCCTTTCCGTCCTCCTCACGACCTTTCTGCCCTCCCTGCGGCCTTCCCCCATTCCTTCCCTGAGACTCCCGTACTAACAAAAGAACAGACATACATCCACGCCGATAGCCTCCACGCTTCCGGTAAGTCTCTCTCTCTTCCTTTCCCTCTCACAATCAAACTACTAACAAAAGAAAGACAAACTCCCGGGCTTCTCTCAAGTCTTCCTTCGTTCCTTCCGCCGACGCTTTCCTCCCGCACCTTCCTCCCGCACCTTCCTTCCGATCCTCTGCATGCTCCCATCGCCGAAGCGCTTTCCCAGAAAGCCAGAGTGCGCTCCCAAAAAAAAACTAACAGAAAGGAAAGTAACTAGCGCGCAAAGAGACAAACCGCCCCACGAGCGAACGAGCGAACGAACGAGCAACGGGAAGAGGGAAGGAGGGAAGAAGGGAACGGGAGGCGGGGTAGTGGGGGTAGGAGAAAGTGCGAGCATGCCGAGCAGCATCTCGCCATTTCCAACATCACCTATTCACTGGGATAAGCGAACATAGTCGGGATTCTGGGGTGAGGGTCTTATGCACAGATAGGGGCCCATCTCGATGTATATCTCGGAGCCCTCAGAGGTTCCAGAGTATTGTGCAGTCAACTGTTTGTGTAAGGAATCGATACTGGTGACTTGGCACCGTTGATGGATATTACTGGGAGGTGAGTTAGGGGATTACGAATGTAGGATAGGACGGGAATAATTATGGTTGGTGTCTATGCAGACACGATTAAGGATAAGGGGCTGTTCTATATAGGTCTATCTAAAAAAAATACTATAAGAAATATTAAGGAATAATGACAAGGAGGAATGAGAAGAAATTACAGGGCAGGGTCTAACGAGAACTTCAGGGAAGGAGGTGGCGATGAAGGGGGGAATCAAAAAAAATACATGACAAATTGATACCTGAAACTCCTCGTACTTATGAAAGTTATGTACAACGAAACTCAGAGGTCCTGACAATAACGATCGCATGGCCAGTAATTGGGTGAATTAGAATATGGCTGAAAGGAAGGAAGGAGGGAAATGAGGAGAGCCAAGTGAGAAATGAGAAAGGCGAGGAGCAAATAGTGCTT
>LN891040.1:13105-35759 GCA_900010015.1 Tuber aestivum
GAGCCACCTGTTGATGCTGATGGTTTACATGTGCCGCATGAAGCTAGTGGGTGGGATTTGTTTTCTTTTGTTAAAGGTTCGGGAGTTGAGGTGTTTGTGCGCTCATCGTTGTGTGGGCTGTTTGATATGATAGGGCATGAGAGGTGTTTTTCTTTGGTGCGCTGTTATGATGGTGGGATTGAGAGGCGGTTAGCAGGAGTATACCTTCCGCCCAAGGATGGGAAGAGGGTGTTTTGTGAAGAGTTGGAGAAGCTGGTGGGGTGTGATGTGTTGTTGGGCGATTGGAATGCTCGCAATGCGTACTGGGATCCGGCTGGTGACAACTACAGGGGAGAATGGTTGAAGAAGTGGATAACTGACAATGGGTACAACATGACCTTCCCGAATGAGCCTACGTTTAGGGACGTGTCGAGGATTGACCTATGCTTCCACTACGCAAACTCGATCCGCCACCGGTATAGCGATGCTGTGGGTTGTGAGCACATGGCACAACTGATTAAGCTGGACGTGACGGCACCGACGGACATGATCCGGACGCGGCCAGCCTGGAAGAAAGTCTGCTGGGACAAGGTGGGAGCGAGCCTGGACTTACTCCGCGGAAGTTCGGATGACGCCCTATGGGCAGGGGTGCGAGGGGTCGTTGACTCGTTGCCTAGACCTCCCGCAGGACGAGTGCCGTGCAAGTGGTGGACTCCGGACTTGGAAAGGATGCGGAGAGACGTTCAGAGACTACGCAAGTACAGCAGGAAAGACACTTCCTATGCTACTGATTATCGGCTTGCCAGGTGTGTGTATAGATCGTCCGTTGTCCGGGCACGATTCGAATACATCAGGGAACAACTAGGACAGGCTGAGGACCCGGGAGTATTCAAGCTGGTACAACGCTTGGATGCTAGGAAGACCTTGCCTACCATGGTTCTTGATGATGGGGAAGTGGCGGCGACTCACGATGATATTGCGGTTGCGATCGCGGCGCCGCTCAATCCTGGTGAGCGGTCCCCATGGGCACCGATGGAGATTGAGATCGATACGGCCCAGGAGATGGAGCTGGCGTTGGCCAGGTCGCCAACAAATACGGTGCCAGGGCTGGATGACATGGGATATCCGTTCCTGAGGTTTTGGAAACGCAGACAGCAGGACGACCTGAGACGCCTGGTAGACTATGGGCTGAGACATGACATTCCGGACTGGCATGAAGCAGAGGTGGTATTGATCCCCAAAGTTGGTAAACCTAGATACGACGTGGTTAAGGCATGGAGGATGATACACCTGCTACCGGTTATGGCCAAGGTAGGCGAACGGGTCATTCTCATCAGGTTGGCACGATGCCTGGAGCTCGGAGAAACACAGTTTGGCTCGCGAAGGAAGAGGGGTGTCCATGATGCGATGGCAGTCATATTCGAGTTCCTTAAGCATAATGAGGGATACCACAGGATGATGCTGTCAGTTGATGTTGAAGGGGGGTTTGACAACATTGATGTCGACCTGCTTTCTGATTTTTTAATGGCAAGAGGATGCACTTCAACCTTCTGTGGCTGGGTACGCAGATGGTGTGCCAACAGGACCGTCATGTTCCGGTTTAACGGACGAATTTCGAGACGGTTCCACACCAGCAAGGGGATTCCCCAGGGATCGCCTCTCTCTCCATTCCTGTTTGGCGCATATGTGGCTGATATTTTCACTCCCAGGATGCGGTATTCTCCGGGGGTGCGACATGTGGTAGTGTCGTATGTGGATGATGGGGTGATCCTGGTGGCTGCACGAAGTCAGGAAGCTGCTAAAGGACACGCAGATGAACTGTTTGCGGACCTTGATAGGGTGGCAAGAGCTAGGGGAATGGGATTTAGTGCCCTGAAAACCCAGTGGATTGGGTTTGGCGATAGGGCATGGGATGGAATGGAATTGGGAAGGGAACTGGTGGAACCATCTGATGACCTACGGGTACTTGGGTACAGGTTTAATGTTTTCCTTAATTTTTCGGCCCATTTGAAATATTGGTTGGAGAGGGGACTAGAGGTGAGGAGAAGAATTGGGGCGCTGGGGCGGCGGTATGGTGGTGTGGGTGGTATTGGGGCGTGGGAAACTTACAGATTGGTGCAAGCAGCCTACCTCCCGACTGTCTACTATGGACTTGAGTTTGTAACCGACTATGGGTCGTATGTGAAACAAATTCAGGTCCATGTTAACCAATGCCTTCGCTCGGTTTTCCGCACCCCATTCAAACTGGCGAACAATATTCTGCTAGCCGAGTTCGGTGTGCCGCCTACTCATATCCAGGGACGGTATTTACAACGCCGGTGCTATAGCCGGTTCATTAACCTGCGATATTGCGACAACCACCCATGGTTCGGACACATCAGGCTGGCATGGAAGGAGGAAGGGATGGTGGCGCAGCGGCAGGAATCCGATATCGAGCTTCGAAACCGGCCAACAGTCACGATCGGGAAGGGAAAAAAGGAGATTACTGCCCGACACAACGGGCGGATCCCCGGGTTGATGGCCTCCGCTGGTGTGGTGGTATATACAGACGGCTCCAAGCACTCCGGTAAGGCGGGGGTTGCGTGGGCAGTGTACTACAGGGGGGCAGTCAAGGTTATGGGGCAGGCAGTGCCGCCATCTTGGAGCATCGTAGAATGCGAGTTGTTTGCCGTGGTGGGAGCATTGCGATATTTGAAGGAGGTCCACCCCATGGAAGATGCTTACATATTTTTGGACTGTGTCCCTGCGCTGATGCTGATTGAGGGAATGTACCCCCTGGGGGATTCGGCAGAAATGTGGGAGGTGTTTGCCCCGTTGCTTAATGGGTGTGGCAATATCTCCTGTGAATGGGTCCCTGGACATACTGGGGTGGTCGGAAACGAAATTGTCGACCTGCGAGCCAAGGAGAGTGTACACCACGAACTGCGTCATCGGGACTGGGACGGGGTAAGTTTCGGCATTGGGCATGCAGCACTGGCTAAGGAGCTACGACGCAGCGAGTGGGCTGCCTGGCATGCGGCACAGGGCCATGAGTACTACCAGCGGGAGCCCAGGGCACCCCGGCACCTCCGAGGCCTCACGAGACTTGACGCTTACGTGTTGATACGAATTCGCAGTGGAACAGGCCTGGTTGGCCCTGATGATTGCACCGGGAGAGATGACCGAGACCACTGGACCACGACTGGAAGGTACCTCCGCGACCGGCCTGCTGCTGATACCCTGTTTAAGGATAGCAAGGTGGGGGCTTGGCGGGCGTGGTGGAGGGAACATCGATGGTTAGGACTCGGTATTCCGAAAAGTGTCATGGCAGTTGATGGGGAAATAGTGGTGGCTGGGAACCCGTTTGATGGAACTATGTTGGTCGAGCGGGATGGACAGCTGGTCGTTAGGAAAGGTGGATGGATGTGTGGGAGGTGCGAGACTGCTCATGAACATGGATACTGTCGGATGCCGAGTGTCAAGGGCGCGGTCAGTAAGTGGTTCTTCCTACCTCCGGAGACAACTACGTGCCCCGGTTGCGGTACGACGATCGCGAAGCGAGGGAGACAGCTGGACGGGCAGTCACTAATCAAGGCATTTCGGACACACTTCGATGACGCACCTACCTGTTCGGACCGGTGTATGGACTTGTACTGGATGCGGATGTATGGGCGTTTCGGGGATATGGAGTTGGCGGAACGGGTATCACTTGTGTTGGCTTGGGCGAGGAGTTATGAGTTGGTTAAAGGACCCCACTGTTGTTTTTGCGATGGCACGTTTGTTGATATTTCGGGTCACTGGAGGAACACTACGCGGTGCTGGGATAGATTGGAGATTTCATTTGTTGAATATGTGGAAGATGAAATTGCTGATGGTGATGTGTGTGAAGGATAAGGTTTTTTGCGGGACAGGAAGACGCGTTAATCCGGGGTGTCGCTTGCGGCACGAGCGCCCGTGAGCCTGTTGTTAGTGATTTTTGGATTTATGTTTGGAAGGAGGGTTGCGAGACGGTCTGCCGTGGTAGTGATTTTGTTATGATTTATGGGTTATGAGGGATGTTAGCTAGATCATAAGCCATGTTTTGGCGCGACTAGGATAAATAAACTTAGATATAATTCGGACACCTGTACCTAGGAATTATACTCTCTACTATCTGGCGTCCCCTTGAGCCCCTGAACCCTGACCCTGAACCTCTGAACCCCAAACCTCGTACAACTCGCTTCGGTTGTACCCCCGCACCTAGACCTCGTCTCCAGCTTCCTACCTGTCCTGATCGTGGTGTGCCTTGGACTACCCGACCCTCTTACCCTGTCCATTACAGGTGCCCAGGGTCACCTAGTATTGGCAGGATTTTGTGGTGGTGGATTTGCGGGGCCTGGAGGATCCATTAGTAGAGGTGAATGTGGTGCACCCAGAGGTGGTGCGGGAGGTAGTAGAGGAGTAGCCAGAGGTGGAGTAGGAGGGAGCGGAGGAGGCTCGTCCTGTCTTTGCTCATGTTCTTCTTTAGTTGCTTTGAATTCTTCGTCGTGAAGTAGGAATTGGTGTCCAGCAGATTCACTAGAATTTGACATAAAAAATAGGTTATTAACTTATATTGAGGATATTAACCTATGTTAAGCATCCTCGATCACAGTTATTAACCATCACCCCCCTGACTACCACTCGCTCACCAGAAAGTATGCCTTGCAGCACTGCTGGGGTGACCGGAGTAGTAGGAAGTGTGATGGAGGATGGCGCCCATCCAAGCGAGACTATACAAGTAGAACCTGAGGGGAGAAGAGGACCGGTAGGATTCTGAGTAGCAAGTTCTACTTTTAGGCGAGAAAATGCCAAGTTTTCTTGAGAAATTTCATGCTGAGGAATGTTTCATTTCAAAGGATGTTTCGGGAAATGTTTCAAGAAATGTTTCAAGAATTGTTTTGGTTAGGAAATTTCATTTTGTTTTCGAAATGGAATTGTTTCGCATTAGGTGGAATGTTTCGTAGGCTGTTGGTTGGTAACGTGTGAGTATAAGTCGTATAGTTATAGAGGCACCAGGCTCATAACTTGTTCAAATGTGTATGGTATGGCACTATCTTAATAACTTGGTATGAAAATACACCAACACAGTAGAAAGAGTATACTGCGGGTGTGCTAAGTGAGGAGGAATTTTGTATGAAGGTAGATTGGTAGTAGTTCTTGTCCTTAATTCTCTTAAGTAAGATGGGTGGTAACTCCTATTTATACAGGTGTGCATCCTTCATATAATTAAGAGAAATTATAAGAGGAAACAAAATATCAACGTGTTTAACCGTAACATAAGTAGGAAAAATATAAATATGAACATATTTGACCCTGAAGAACTGCCAAGGAAATCCCATAAAACATGTATATATCTGAAGTGGTATGAGCGGATAAACTGTACGAAACAATTCTGAACACCAAATAGGATTGCTGTCACGAAGTGTGACTAAGCAAGGCAGATTTCACATAGCTCGAATTTCCGAGTTATAGGTATGTTGGGATTTCACATGACGCACACTAGTGCGCCATAGGTTATTATGTTTACCTGTTCGAGACTCACAGTTGTGAGTCACATGATATTATGATTTTAGCACATGACTCATATTTATGAGTCATGGGTTTCACTCAGGTGACGCAAGTTGCACACCTGACTTGGTTATTATGTTTTGATTGGTTTAGGCATGTTGCGCAGCGACTCATAGAAGTCGTCTGATGGATTTTATATGACTCAGGATTAGGAGTCACAGGGTTCGCGTGACTCGAGGTATGAGTCACGCCAGGTGAAGAGCTACTATATAAAGGGGTCACTAGGACACCAAGTATTAGCTCTTCACACGTTCTTCTTGTTTATTTCCTACCTTTAAGTTGCTATCAATAAAACCTACCTTTACGCTCTTTAAGATTTATCTTAAGAAACCCGAGAAGTGTCTTTCCTCTCAAGCGAGAAAACTATTTCTCCTCCCACGTCGAACGACTAAGTCCTAATCGAGGACTAAGAAGAATAAGAAGATAGGCGCGAACACGATAGTAGTCAAAGGACTAGACTATCGGGATCGCGTAGGTATAGGCCTGAGAGCTATCACCTTACAGAGAAGTATCGTTACCTGTCACTAGGTCCTACTTGGTAGGATTCTTAACAATTGCACGCCATAATCCCCTAATTGCATCATGAAATATCAAATGAAATATACGTAATATATACTCCAGCTGTAGTAATATTCATAGTCTAGAAATAATGCTAAGAAGAGAAATATACGATATTATCAAGGAGAATATGCATACGAAACGAATTAGGAAATTTAATACTACTGCTAGTAGCAATATGTATTTCTGGTTCTTGCATCTTCTACAATCTCACAGCCACAGCTCACATTGTGTTCTCTGTCAAAAGAAGGCAGAATTGGCAGATTTCTAGTTCTGTCCTACTCATACTTATCTCCCATGTACTTAGCACTTTCGGTACCTCCAAATAGTCCACTATATAATTGGTAGAGACTACAAATATCCGGTTTATTTCTTTGATTGTAGTTAAAAGATTTTAACGAATGTTGGAAGTCCAAGCTGCTCCCCACATCTGCCTGGTACCTTTCCCCTTCCCCTCCTCATTCCCTTTCCTTTCCTCTCTGCATTCTCTTATCACCCCGCCCCTTCTCTTATTGTATAGTTTACTTGTTTGTTCCCCTGGTATTTTGAGAGAGCACTTTGAGAGTGCAGGGCAGCAGAGCAAAAGGTGGAAGAGTTCAGGAAGGAGCACAGGAAAGCGCGTGAGAGTATGCGGTGGAGGAGCACAGGAAGGAGCCTGGTAAAGGAGTGCAGTAGAGGATTGCAGGAAAGTGTGCAGTGACTGCGTGCTGTGGATAGCCTATGGCAGAGGGCAGGAGTATGGAGGAGAGCATGGAAAAGTGTATGCTGGAGGAGTACAGGAAAACTGGTAGTAGAGCATGGTGGATGGGTATACAGTGTGAATGCAAGTTTGTCTTTCCTGCTTTTGTTAGCTTTTCTTGTTTGCTTGGAGCATGCGGGAGACATACCTGTATGGGAGGGGGGAGCCCTAAGTTTGTCTTTCTTTTATTAGTTTGTGTATTTGTCTGCTAGTGGAAAGGAAAGAACTTACCTAGGGGGGAGTGAAGACTCATAGTTTGTCAGTGTCATTCGTGGTAGATATATTCTCCTATGGTAGCCATTAGTTAGTTGATGTGTGTATGATAGTGAGAAGATGATAGAGTGAAAGTGAAAAGTTTTTTGTACGATCTCTTTTCCACAAATAATCTTGGTATTTCATTTCATAGCCTATCACTCAGCTGGTTACGGATTGGTCCATTGTGACAGATCCCTGTTTATTTTTCTATTGCCAAAGCCATTGCTACTACTGTTCCACCACTCATTCAAAAAAGGAGAACCTCAATACCTTGTAGTTTAATATCATAATATACTACTATCATGATCTGAAAGAGTATTATAGTATTAAACTGAAAAAAAATTAGTCTATTGATGGACTTGTAATTAAAATTGTATCTACAAGGCAAAAAGTATTTTCCAAGAATACTTTCATCAATACTGCAGTTACTTTTAGTCTGAATCAGGTAGGATAAGTCACCAGAATCTGTGAAGTCACTATTAGAGCACATTTCGGCTTCATGAATTGTAAAGCGTAATTTGGTACTAGTCTTTGGGTTCTTATTGATTTCTCTTACTACAAACTGGCTCCACTGGTACAACCAATCATGGAAATATCTATTGAAAACCCATTCTGCAGCTGTGAAAAAGGGTTGCTGTTATGACAGTATTTAGTATAAGTCATAAAAGCTCTGTTATAAGACTTGTACCAATAAAGAGAAACAATATCTTATCTATTTTATTGCTATGCATAGTTGACTAGAATCACCTCCATCTAGTAGTTTCAGGATACTTAGCTTTGCAGAAGCTTCACCCAGGATAGGATCTTTAAATTTGTTACTACCACTAGGTTTTATGAATACCTAAATATTAGTCTTGATTATATAAAGATAATTTCTTGTGTCCCTTAAATACCCCTTCTTATTTTCCACTGAAATTGTTTATAAGTCCTGGGGACTGGGTCCAAACAGGAAAACATGGCATAGAGCCTATGGCATTCAGTCCAATTAAGGAATCTTCTGTGACCAACACTATTAGATTAAATAAAAATTAATACTAGAGCTGATAGTTTTGGAATAGGAAGAAATACTTGAATGCAGTTACTATTTCACCCCATTTCCAGTTACCCACATACTAGACTCTACTATTCTATTCATCCTGCCATCAAGTGGAGTGGTTTATTTGACTTAGCCTAGCTATAAAAAGTAGGAACCAGGTATTAATCAGAGACTGCTAACCTTAATTTGTAATCACCTCATCAGTTAGTATTCACAATTTTTTTTGTTTATTAGGTAAAAGATTAAATGAAAATTCTGCATCCACCTACTTTCCTGCTGTCTGCTTATCAAACAGATAGTATTTGGAATCATCTTTCCAGTAAACAGTTGACTTGTCTATTACCAGACTATAGGCTAGGAGGTACAGGAGAAAGCATGACTTCTCTTCATAACTTGAACTGTCAGCCTGCAATAAAACAACTCCCTATATGGAGGTAACATACCTGTACTCCATAACCCAATTACTGCATAATTCTGCTTGGCTTCAGACTCAAACACTCTGGGAGTAGATAGCTGCTTGACCAAGTACCCTTACTATAAACAACTCTCTATATTTCTATACTCCATCTAGACCAAGATTTTATTTGAGCCACATGAAAGATAATCATTAACCTTAAGTGCTGTTAGAAATCTGAAGGTACTACTCAGTATACTCTTCCTCCATTCTTTTGTTTCTACTCTCTCCCAAACTTCCCTCCTTCTCTTTTCTCTATTACTTGTTTGCTTATTTGTTTGTTCATTTGTTCTTTAGCAGAGTGGTTGATCTATTCACACCACAGTTAGTTATTGCTTTCTTTGTTTACTAGTTTCTGGAAGTACAGTTTGGCTTCCAAGAAAGTACTTTAGCAATAGGATCATATAGAGAATCAGGAGGGAAGCAGATACAGAAGAAATAAATAAAGGCTTAAGTAAAGCCCTAAAGTTCAAGTTTGTCTTTTCTTTATTAGCAGTTTATCTTACTAGTTAGAAAAAGGGAGAGAGAGACTTATGGCAAAGGCTAGTAGAGCATGACAAAGTTTGTCTATATTCTTGGTTTACACAAGAGTTTTTAAAGGGGAGAATTGCCACAGAGAAAGTATAAAGACGGCTCAGAGCAGGGAAAACTGCAGAGAATATATTATAGAAGACCAGGAAATGATGACTAGAGGCTATGAGGGAGGAAGTTTGTCATTCTTTAGTTAACTTCAACTTTACTCATGGTAGAAAAGACTTACCTAGGGGTTAGGACTTCTTGGTTTGTTGTTCATGCTTAACTTGAATGTATTTTAGGAGGAAGTGGCTCCTACCCTGGATGCAGCTCACCCATGGCAACCAGTGGAAAATCAAACCTATCTTTGATTATCTCCATGAATAACTATGAGACAACCACCAAATTTTCCTCATAAATACACTGGAATATAGAGAATCAGAATATGTAAATCATATTATATAATTATGAAAAATTTCTCTTGTATATAGCTTTTAAGACATTTTCTCTCAAAAAAGATTGCTAGAGTTTCCAAGAATACTGAGATTGAAAAACAATCAAGGAATATCTTTATAAGTAACTTGAGAGCTTAAATAAGTCTAATGGACTTATAGTTAATGATTCTTATTTTTAATTATTATCAATTTATCATGTTATAGTACCCAGTAGGAAGTACTAAGCACAAAAGATAACTATTGGCCATACACCTAGAAGGCTTATTCAATCTCTCCATTCACTTATAAAGTCACTTCTTACATGTTTTTTAATTTTTATATCAATAAACTCAAATGCTACTAGGCTGAAATAAACAATCTTAAAAACTATCTACATGAGGAATACTTAATACTTATATAATATTATTCACATATTCTGATTCCCTATATTTTAATGCACCTACTGATAAAATCTGAAGGTTGTCTCACAATTATTTATGGAGATAGTCAAAGATATGTTTAGTTTTCCACTGGTTGCCATGGCTGAGCCACATCCTGGTGATGAGCCGTTGCCCCGTAAATTACGTTATAGGCTCTGTATATTCCAGGCCGATAGGGTTACCGTCCCTAACGCGCACAAAATTGTATGGGGAAAGGGGTATCGGAAAGAGGCAACGGGTTAATTGAAAATGGGGGTAGAGAGCGTAATAGGTAGTAATCCTGTATTTCCTGTTACTGGGGTCACAGCGGAGGATATGCCAATTCTGAGTTAATGTACTTCTCCCCAAGCCACAGCTCCGGAAGGCCTTTGGAAAGATCCACAATGTCGGTTATTCAGTCTCATATTTTAAGAGCAGTGGTGGGTAATTGGGCCTTGTTGAGATGGTAGATTGTCCGGTACTTCACCCCATCGTGCTCTGGCTCTCCATGCTCCTAGCCACCGGGAGTGCCGGGCTGAGGGGTTCAGATAACCTGAGCGGGTCTCTTCCATTGTCTGAGATACAGCTTCTGAGATTCAAGCCTGACCCAGGCTGCATTGTCCAACCAGCCACAATGGATGTGGAAATAGGATAGGTCCTGTAGCGGAAAATGCCATACCTCCTACAATTGCAGTAGAGAAAATAGCCAGCCACACAGAAGGCATGATAGGTCTTAGACTTCACAGGGAGATGTTGGTGCAGCCTGAAGAAGAGTGTGAATCACGCGGAGGTTGAAGGAGTAGAGAGTGGTGTCGGAGGATGAATTGAGTTTATTCAAAGTCAATCCCAGGACAGCGGGTGTCATCCTGATGTGATAACCCACAATGTGACAATAATTAATCACTGTGCTCTGCTACCCATACTTGTCCCAATACTTCCCCACGAATATAGAAAGTCTTTTCTCTATTGAACAGTTTGTGTTGACATAGAAGGGAAACTTGATATAAAAGAAAGATACAGCACCCCAAAGTAGGGAAAGGAAGAAAGAATTTCTGACTAGTCAGAGGATGAACGGGAAAAAATGGAGGAATGTAGGGAAAGGGGGAAAGCACTGGAGGCAGGGGGTGCAGGGTAGTGGCAGAGGGGATGGGGGAACGGGCTGGGGTCGAGTGAGGAAAGAGGGAAGCCAGGGGAGAGAAACTGGAAATAGAAAATCAAAATCAAACTCAAAAGATGAGCTGTGCCCAGCACTAGATCTACGGGAGCTGCCACTTGGCTGGAGGTTTTTTTTTCTCGTGCCTGCCTTGTGCAACCACATTATATCCCCCTTTGAGAGGAATCTAAATACCACATTTGTCGGTTACTATCTGGGTACCCTCTGTAGTAAAGGTTCTTACAAAGGAAACCAAGAGCAACATCCATCTGTCAGTGCGCTGGAGTCCACGGTCCATTGACTGTGACATATCCCTTATCTGACCACTGAGTTGACCAAACCCTGACTTCACTCGGTCATCCAAGTCCCCAAGTTGTATCCTGGCTACCTCCCCATTCTATTTACGAATTAGTGTGAGTTTTCCGCGAGGGTAGGATTTGTTTGTTCTTCACCTTCTTAAGATTGATGACTTTGCCAACCAGAGAGTTCTCGCTTGGAATTTCTGGTTCATGATGATGTCCTTTGAAGGTTTGTTTTTCGGTAGAGGGATCAGGATCTGCATTGGCAGCATTGAACTTTCTCTAACCAGCCTAGTTAGTATATACAAACAAGTCACATTGTCAATGATTAAATCTTACCGTGTGTATATGAAACCTTCACTGTGCGGGCTTCAAACCAGGGCAGTGATTCCAAGCGGCCAGTCCGGACCACAGGTCGGCAGTCCGGTCGAAATTCTCTGCGGCCGCCAAAGCTCGGCGGTGCCCGGGCAACCGCCGGGTTGAGTCTTGGCGCAACATAGCCGAGAGCCACCAGATGCCTAGGGAAAGCCGCCAGATGCCTAGATAATCTGAAGATATCTATGGACAGCCTGTAGGCTTTCCACTTTTAATCATGCGGAATAAGATATCAGGAGCAAAGTGCGCCTGATGCTATAGATCTCGCTTAAGGTAAATGCATAACATCCAGCGATGAACCCCGCTGTACCCAAATATGCTGTCCTACCCCAAGACGCCATACCATACTATTCTTCACACAACTCTCTGGTGACCCCGGGTGAATACTTGTTGCCCGCATGAAACAGTTAGTCCTGTTGAAAAATGAAATATTTCTAAGTAATGAAACACACGTGATCCCTTGAAACATCGGCCTGCGGATGACCCAGGCTGGGCCCGGCTTTGGTTTTGAAAAGCCGCTTTCCCACAGCCCGGCCCGGCCATCCCTGAAAAAGCCTGGGCCAGTCCGGCCGTACTCAAAGCCGGACGGACTGGCCACTTGGGATCACTGAACTAGGGAGATAGCAGGTAGCTTGAATGGCAGACATCACGGAACTGTAGTGGTAGATAGGCTTTGGTGTTTGGGTAGATATGCAGCGGTGTTAGGAGAAGTGTCTGGTGGTCAGGTACAGATGGGCGTAGACACTAGTATACTCGAGTACTTGTACCTCCAAGCCAAGAATTAAGTCCTCTTTTGGAATGGTCCCATCGGAGCCATACAAAGTTTAGCGTTTGAGCCATTTTAAAGAGTCTATTACCAGTGACACAAACTACAGTGCTAGATAATAATTGAAACAATATAACCCCTGTTGTTTTTCTACTACCATGTATACGGTATATAATTGGTGCTTCACTTCTATGATACTACCGTATAGGGTTAAGTCACAAGATATCACCCTATTAACAAAAAACATAGTCCCGTCACACCTTTCCCTGACTATGAGCGAAATAGGAGGGGAACTGGCTATTATAGTTTCATAGTATTATCCTAATAACAATGAATAAAGCGAGGACCCCCGCATGTCTTTACCATCCAAAAGCCGGGGGCAGCTACGTTTATATCGTTTGGCTTGTAGTATACTTCTCGCAGGAATCAGGACTAGTATTTGTCCTTTCGCCAGTCCAAATCGATCATTGGCCTGGGATATGTACTAGATCGGGAAGCCGGCTAGACGGAGAAGTGAGTCGGCTAAAACGCACCAAAAATTACAAAACCCGGAAACCCCAATCGGCGCCCAGCACAGGGAAGAGGGAATCCAAGACAGCAGGAGACATTCCTGGCAGCTGAGTGTGCCGGATATTCCTTTTTTTTGTGTTGAATTCAGAGTTTTAGTTTTGACTATAATTCTGCTGGGAGAATCTGAGAAAATTCGCATATAGGTTGTTTCACTTCTCTGACCGACCACACCCCGGTCTGGTGGGTTAACCGCGAGTCCTGAAAATATGCTTATGAGGGGTGCTCGGGAAGCTATAGCCGCTTGGGAGGGTCCGGAACAGTGTTCTGTATTTTTCACTTCTATTGATATCTTTTACAGTATGCTATCTTTCAGAATGATATTACAATACACAGGGAGCCTACTTTACATGCCAGGCCGAGCGCGAGAACGAGGGAGGGGTGAGGAAAGCTGAATAAAGGAGTGGTGGATATTAGCAGGCCCTGTTTCCCCCTTTCAAGCCAGAGCCCAACCGTGGGCCAACCCGGTAGGGAAAACTTCCAAACTCCTACCGCGTTCACCGCATGCAGCTTGGCAAAGAAAGCAGGTATAGCAGGCGATATTGCCGTTGTGGGTCCGTAGCCCAGGCAAGAAATTAACCTCCTGACCCACTTGCACCTCACAACCTCATCCCTACTCTCAGTTGTCCGAGAGAGAGGTGTTTGTCTGGGGCTGTCCGCTCTGTTGGGATTAACGTCGTTCCGTTCCAGCAACATTCTCACAACCCCCTCACGCCCGTATTTGACAGCCCACTGGAGTGGTGTTCGGCCAAGGTTATCCGCTTTTTTGGGATTAACGTCACCCTGTTCCAGCAGCATTCTCACGGCCCCCTCGCGCCCATACCGGGCAGCCCACTGGAGTGGTGTTCTGCCCTGCACATCTGCTTTGTTGCGATTAACGTCGTTTCGTTGCAGCAGTATTCTCATGACCCCCTCATGCCGATTCTCTGCAGCCCACTAGAGCGGTGTTCGTCCAAGGTTGTCCGCTTTGTTGGGATCAACGTCGCTCCGTTCTAGCAGCATCCTCATGACCGCCTCGTGCCGGTTCTTGGCAAGCCAGGAGAGCGGTGTTCGGCTAAGGTTATCCGCTTTGTTGGGATTAACGTCGCCACGCTCTAGCAATAGCCCCACAACCCCCCCATACCAGTTTCTGATAGCCCACTGGAGCGGTGTTCGTCCCTGCTTATCCGTTTTGTTGGGGTTGACGTTGTCTTGTTCCAGCAGGGCCCTCACGACCCCCTCACGCCCACCTCCGACAGCCCAAGAAAGCGGTGTTCGGCCATATCTGGTGTCAGCTGTGTTGGGATTGATATCGCTCCGACTAGTCATTATCCTCACAACCTCCTCATGCCCCCTCCTTGCGGCCCAGGTGAGTGCTGTGTTACCACTGAGGTCGGTTGCTTGCACATCCCATTCATTCATCTCCAGTAAAGCAACTGTTATCTCCACGCATCCGAGATATGCGGCACCGTGAAGCCCTGTAAACCCTATGGGGTTGCCTCCCCGATCAACGGGCCGGTCCCAGATGCCCATGCCATGCAATAGCAGAATTTTCGAAGATATGTGCTCATCGTATCCATCGAGCAGTTTCAATGCAAGCATTTTAATACTTTCAGTAGTTTTTCCTCTAGCGTGTATACCCCAGTAGCATGAAGCATATTCGAGAAAAGGGAGAGTTGGTGGAGCTGCATGAAGAGTAGGTGAAAGTCCCCTGACTTCTTGAGAGTTGAGGTAAGTTAAACAGGCCTCGGCAACCATCGAGTGGGCGCTAGGGAACAAGTTTGGGGAATGGGAAAGGTACTCTTGAAGAGTGTAGTGAAGGAGGCGAACGGTACATGTGGACTTCTCAACCGTTACGAGCCCGAGAGAGCATGCTAGCAGTGTTCCTATCGCAGGAATATTCCGAACATTTAAGCCGATAGATCCTTCCTCTACCCCCAGGGCATGACACAACTCCTCGACATGTAATGCCCGCTCCGAGTGACACCCACATTAGAACGTCCATGCCAAGTTTTGACCTACGGTACTTCCTTGCTGCGCCTTTATGCGTGATAATGTTGCTGCATAAGCCTCCCCAAGGCCTTTCCCTTTGATCGTCTCGTCAAATTTTTTTCTTCTCTGGTGGAGAGTAACCTCGCCGAGGATAACGCCAATGTTGAGAGAAGCGAGAAGGAAACTAGACATCACAATTAATGGATAATACCGCAGACTTGTATTAGGGGTTTGGTTGGTATTCTTGCTTACATTCCTGAAACCTTCTCCGGAATAACTCGCATGATATCCGCCCGCAATTCGTCGTCCCTCGCGTTTGGATCAGTGTCACAGCCGAGCCTCGCTTTTAGATAAGTCTCAATATCGCCCTGGGTAGGGCTAACCGGTATCCTAACTGCCTCGCTAAAACATTTCACGATTTCGTCGTCTATATGGGGCCTCCCGGTAAGGAATATTCGCGTGTTTGGTGATTCCCGAATAAGTTCTCGCAGCGACTCAAGGAGCTCCCATCGGTACTTCGGGGCGGATTCGTCTAAAGCGTCGATGCATATGAATACCTGCGGTAGCGATGTTATAGCTGCCCTGAGAAATTCTACCAGATCGGGAAGTTGGAGGAATCGGCCGCCAAACTCTTTTTTGGCCTTCCGGTAGGCCTTCCGTATATTCTCCGGGATTCCTTCTCTGCTGACAAGTTGCTTGAGGATCGCGCCCAACATGCTTGTGGTGGACTGCTCTTTCTGGGCAAAGAAACCGCAGAGCCCCACGACAGCAACGTCTTTCCCCCTGTCCCGATCGCACAGGTTGTCAATCACTAGGGAGCTATATCCGCTGATCGTCAGTGATATTTACACGGCCTTTCTCTAGAAAAGAGGCCTTCTTACCTAAGAAACGTTTTCCCCACCCCTGGATTCCCGTAACAGAACAACACTGGCTCGGCGTTGTCACCTTCCGTCTCACTCCATTTTCTGAACTCGTTGGTTTTAATTTCTAGTAACCAGCCTCCCACGCTATCGAGCCAGTCGGATCGCACACCTTCGTGCCATTTCTGTGGCTCCAATGACGACAGCCACTGTAGAATCTCATGTCTCTCGGCGGCTGTCTCGGTAACCAATTTGACAACGTTGTTATGGTTGTGGGTCGTCAACACGTTGAACGAGTTGATATTACCCACGACCCGTTGGCGCCCTGACGACATCTTGGATAGTTATTACTCGGATTCGTCTCCTTTTTTTTGGTGGTAGGAGGAGATAAGAGGGATCGTGTAAAATGAAAGACCCTGGGAGGGAGGGGGCCGTAACTTATAAGTCTCTCGCGTTGCACAAGTATGCGCTCATCGTGGATAATTTCAAAATCTCATAGCCTCTATTTTGGTTCCCACCACTCCCACTCACAAGCGAACTTCTACCCTCCTGCAGCTTCAAGGATTTCTGATAGACATTACAGCTATTTAATCCTAAAATCTATTCTATTAATAGACCAGGCATGTTAGAGCTAATTGCAGAGAGCTGATGATGGGGAAGTTATAATACAAAAATAGGAACTCAGCAGGCTACCGACGAGTAGAGAGTGCAGTAAGAAGTTTAGTGTGGTGGTGTCAATGTCAGAATATATCTCGGCAAAATTCTCCTAGTACCCATATTTAGGTTAATATTTCTTCTGAGCCCCTGCTTTGTGCTCAAGTACCGGTTCATAGGGTATTTTTCAGATATACTGTACTGTACACAAAGTTTGGAAACTATTATAACCCCCGTTTCCCACTCCCCGACGATGCCCTGCTGCCTCTTTTTTTCTCCGATCACCTTCACAAATACTTCACGACGTGTAAAACTGGAGGGACATTATGGCCCCCGAGGAATCCATGATCGGGAGCTCCGGTGTTGTTGTAGGCCCTAGATGTTCTTTCTCAAAGTTACATAGCCTAGCACCTGCATATATGCCTGTATCATGATGAGTGAAAATAGTATTTTGGATTATCCTATATCATGAGATATCTTTTATATCACTAGATCTCCAATAAAAACATCACGATACACAGAAAGTCTACTTTATATATCACACCAGGCCCAATGACGCGGGAGGGGTTAGTAAAGCTCAGTATTAGAGGCTTGGTGGACAAGTCATCAATCAGTTTCGTGGTTTCAGTTCAAATCGCGGACTAACCCAGGAGAAAAACTTCCCCGAGGCTCACCGCACACGAGTATCCTGGGTGTGCAACCCTGTGGAGTAGAGTGAGAAGTACTGTACCCCCCCCCCTTCTCTCCGGCTCGGGCTCGTCTCCCATTCCCAGGGCTGCTGTGTCCGAGGCGGATGGCAGGCGACCCCCCCAGCGACCAAGAAAGAAAGGAAGGAAGGAGGCGAAACGTTGAGCCCAGGGGCATTATCCAGCGTCCCTATCGATAGTCATGAGAGTAGACAATCTCCTTCGCTTTTTTCTTTCACTTTTTCCTGGAGGACAGCAATGGTATGATACTGTTTATTGACCCCCAAACCACCAGCGCAGTACTGCAAGGCCCTGGGGGGGGTAATCCGCGGACACATGGTATTGATCCGTGCAAGTCCGAGTTCATGCAGTTTTCAAAAGTATCCGGATGTCGGGCTTAGTTTGGCATTTATAGGTCCTTTCGCTCAACAGAAAGGATCGCTAAGAATACCAAGGAGAAAAAATTCGAAAATTAGTACAGGTGCATGAGGAGTGCTGTTAGGCATTTTAGTGCTTTTTTTAAAAAATTCGCTCTCTGCTCAATATGGGCACATAATACAGTGGATAGTGTACCCGTAGTTCTTTTTGCTGCCAAGCCAATCTCCTAATATCCGAATACTTCTGAAAACGGCAAGTATAATGTACTCGCGGTACTCGTACCGCCCCTTAGCTAGTTTGATTAGAAATTTACCATCCGAAGTATCGGTAAACCACCGCGGATATCACATCACTTCAAGCAAAAAAAAAAAATGACAAAGTATTGATGGAATATCTTTCCTTTATAATCTACCGGCTTAGCAGTGGCAACCTTTCATAGGGAATCTTCATAGACTCCCCTGATACCTGGTGCACGGAATCTTACCCCCAATGTTCCTCAAACACAACCTATGCACTAACACATTTTACCTAGTGTTGGGACATGTCATAGTTATGGGACACCTCTTAAAAATAGGACACGTTGTATAAAATTGTGAGCCACAACATGAGCCCTAGTCAGAATTTCTTAAAACTTAGTTATTAGATTAATATTATAGCTTTAGTTGTGTGGTCTAAAAATTATTTCCTACATGAGTAATTGTATACAGTTATATGAAAGAGAACAAAAACAGTGAGAATTTGTGATTGGAACAGATCAAGATTTTTTAAAATTAAAGAAAAAATCAGAAAAATATTCTGTAACCTGGCTTGGGTAACAGTAATGACTGCTCTTGAATACTCAGTTATAGCTTGTTGTTTACAACTCTGAAGAGGCCAAGTCATTAGTTTGAATAAATCTATACTTTTTTTCACTTTTTTTTCTACAATACCTATTACTTTATTATCATAACTTCTCACTCTATATTTATTTTCTACATTCAACAATCATCAATTATTCCAAAATCCTATTCCATCAAAGAATATCTGAGTTAGCTATTTTGGAGGATTAATCTTTAGTATAATATACTAATGACAATTGTAGAGCTAGAGGTTATTCTGATTACTCAGATAGTAAAACCACTAAAGACAAATAATAGGAAACTTCAAGGAAGTATATATCTTAGTATTAACTAACAGGTAGGACTAATTAGATGTATAAGCAAGTGGATAAAAAGAAATCTAAAATAGTAGCAAACTGTAAAGCAAAGAAAATTAAGCCAGCAGAGAATAGAAAAGTAGGGATATGAATTGTTGTTAAAGTAGGAAGTAGGAAGCAAGAAGCAGAGGTACGGTTTCTGCCTTAGGAAATTCTAAAAACTTGAATTCTGGAACAAAGAAATCATATAAGAGGATACAAGTGGAAAAAATATAGTTATAGAAGTATGTAAAATAAAAATCATCAATATCATTTGTATTCAAACTAATGACTTGCCCTCTTCAGAGTTGTAAACAACAAGCTCTAACTGAGTATTCAAGAGCAATCTTTACTGCTATCCAAGCCAGGTTACAAAAGATTTTTCTGATTTTTTCTTTAATCTTTAAAAAATCTTAATCTGTCCCAATCATAGATTCTCACTGTCTTTGTTGTCTTTGATATAACTGCTTATAATTATTGATGTAGGAAATAATTTTTAGACTTTATAACTAAAATCATAATCCTATGCTAATACACAAATTTTAATGAATTCTGACTAGTACTAGTGTTGTGGTTCACAATTTTATACAACCTGTCTCATTTTTGAGGGGTGTCCCATAACTATGACATGTCCCAACACTAGGTAAAATACGTTACCTCCCCCATGTCCTATTTTTTTCTTCTTCTTGCTTTTTACATTAATTCGTGATTCTGCTTTCTTCCGTCATACAAGTATGGTTTTATTCTGTACCCCTAATCCCGGCCTCATTCGCTGATTTATTCTCAGGATTCCTGTACTGTATGAGTTTAAATCTCTTTCGGCGTCTTCATTTCCACACTAAAAGCTTCAAAACTTACTTAAGCCGCACTTCAGCTCACTATACAGTACGTCTGTTGGCCCCACTTCGATTCGTTCTACTGGGCAGAGGCTGTCGACCAAACAATCCCGAAATTTACATGCGGAGTCAGGCTGCATTCGATAATTGTGGGCAAGCCAATCAGTAGCCGCTAGGGTTGCGCACTCCCCACTCTCCCCTTCTCACATGTTACCTAGTTTTTCGCTAATACGGGACTTCGTGTAAGGTTGGATCCGCTGCCGGCGTGGGGGTGTTATGATTGACTTCCGGGATTTAGGTAGTGCGTTCAACCAAGCTGTCGCCTTGTGGAACAGATGAACCTTGGCTGTGGTACAGCCTCAAAAAAAAATTAAAAAAATTGAGTAAAGAGCATTACCCAATATTTCCTCTTCTTCCAGCCCCGATCGCCCAATTGAGCGTGTATTTGGTGAGAAAAATTCTTTTGTAGGCAACAGTGCTCCTACACCAAAGTTAACAAGATACTGGTATACAAGTGGGCTGATTTTAAGTGTCCAATAGTCCGCAGTTCAGCACCAGGTATTGTTTTTTTTTTGTTCCTTTTCAATCACAATGGAAGATGCTGGCGATGCCTGGCTGTCGCCAGCTCAGCCGTATATACGAGTAGTGGTTATCATAAACCGGCATATCAATAGTTTTTTATTGGCTTGTACTATACAGTACGATCCAGGCACAAAAGAAATGTGCCCCCCTGGGGTTTCCATACAAAATTCCCATTTTTGATTTGCAGCCAGGAGCAACCATAACAAATCCTGCCCCCCAAACCCTGATGATATGATAGACATCTATAAGATCTATAAGGTGCTTAGCAGTATGAAATTTTTTTAATTTTTTTATTAACAGTCTTAGATACCAATATAGAGACATGAAGCTGGACAAGTCTGTTGCTATGTAAAAACCCATATAAATGTTCTGTCTTGGCTTAGATTTTGACCTTCTGTTCAGAAATTAGACTTTGAGTTTTTGTAGAGCAATTCATCCAGCGTGAAATTTAACTATGTAAATTTCTGGGGTAAACTCTCTGCCAAGAAAAGAATCGGTAAATTTTTCTCATGCTTTACTGCTATCATAGATAGGATCATATTTAAAATTGGTATTTTGCATGGAAAATGGGGGGGGGCATCTTTCTTTTGTTGCCAGGCTTGTACATGGTATGATAATTGTAGAGCAGAATATTAAGTTATGATACTAACTACGGGATCCTGATTATAATATGATTTTATAATATCCAGTTGATCCAGCAGTGTAAATTTTTCATCCCATCCTAGGTAAATTATAATATTCCCGACACATGCAAACCAGCTTCTCTCTCCCTCTCTTCCTTATTACCTAGTAGAACAAATTGTGATAAAGGTTTACAATATCCTGAGATGCATACCCCAAGATATCTGTCCGAAAGGCCCTTCTTGCTGGTCTCTATTGATGGGTATAGTTCATCGGGTGGAATGAAGAGTCTGAGAACGTCAGAGACGGGTCTGTACGGTACAGGAACAAGGGGGGAACTACCGGCAATTGGGTTTAAGGTAACCACTACTCGCATACCGTGTGCGGTTGAGCTGGCAATCAGGCATCACTAGCATCTTGCATGGTGGTTGAAAAAAAAGTGCCTGGCACCGGACTGCGTTGTATTGGACACCTAAAAGCAGCCCACCTGTATACCTTATTAACTTTGGAGCAGGAGCACTGCTGCCTACGAAAGACCTTTTTCTCCCCGAATACTCGCTCAACTGGGAGAGTGGCGCTGACAGAAGAGGAGTAATTTAACTAGTAGATAACCCTCGGGAAGGATTTGCTCAAATTTTTTTTCTTTTTCCCGAGGCTATGTTCTCCACTAATCCCGGTGCGTGATATTTTCTACGGAGGTACAGCGTATAAGTTTTGTAGATTTTGCTAGCAGGGGTGTGCTGCATACTGGGATAAGTGCTGCAAATCCAGCATAGTGGCTTGGCTGCATGTGAGAGTGAAATTTTTTTCACCAAGCGTGATTTCATACTGGGAGACTTGAAGACTGATTCAAAAGCCTTCATCTCATGATCATCAGAGACATTCATTAGCCAGATGAGTATCGGAAAATCTCAGTCATAGGTCTCCTAGTGTAACGGACAGGGCCTGAGGGTCAGGTAGCCCAAGGCACACCACGATCAGGACAGGTAGGAATCTGGAGACGAGGTCTAGGTGCGGGGGTACAACCGAAGCGAGTTGTACGAGGTTCGGGGTTCAGAGGTTCAGGGTCAGGGTCCAGGGGTTCAAGAGGACGCCAGATAGTAGAGAGTGTAATTCCTAGGTACAGGTGTCCGAATTATATCTAATTTTATTTAAACTTGCCACGCCAAAACATGGCTTATGGTCGAGCGATCATCCCATCATACACCTACCATACGGGCAGGCGGGCCTCCGGCGGACCACAAGCGGACCGGAACTGCTCTCGAAAGCCACAGCCTGGGGCCGGGGTCCCCACGATACACCGGCGCAATCCTCCAAACAACTACCATACAAAGCGCAGAAGCCTCCGAGTCCCAACCATCAACACCTCCGCGAGCGAGCGAACACAAAAGCTAAGTACAAAACCCATCACCGACTCTCGCCTCCCCCACACCAACCGACAAACCGACACCCAACCCAACAGAAACAGAGCGACCGAAGTCCATGGTCCTGCTAAGCGAGGGGAAGGTAGTTATGGCCTGCGACCATCACAAAATAAAAAAATAAAAAAAATAAAAAATATCAAATCCGGTCTTAATACCGTCCCGCTAAACCTCATCATCCCAAGCCGCAAGAGAAAACCTAGACACATACTCTGTCAAGGCCCCCGAGGTTTCACCCCACTCCCGGCCCCGACTCCTCCCCGAACGCCGTTTGCGCCGCCGACCACCAGAGGAACTAGCCTCTCCGCCAGCAGCATGCCCAACCCCACCCTGCACCCCCTCCTCCTCCACCAGTG
>LN891040.1:35794-65732 GCA_900010015.1 Tuber aestivum
CCGGTCTTAATACCGTCCCGCTAAACCTCATCATCCCAAGCCGCAAGAGAAAACCTAGACACATACTCTGTCAAGGCCCCCGAGGTTTCACCCCACTCCCGGCCCCGACTCCTCCCCGAACGCCGTTTGCGCCGCCGACCACCAGAGGAACTAGCCTCTCCGCCAGCAGCATGCCCAACCCCACCCTGCACCCCCTCCTCCTCCACCAGTGCCCGCTTTCTAGCCTGCTGCCCCGGCAACCTCAACTCCAGGAAGTCAGACATGCTAACTCCCACACTGGGAGGTGAGCTCAAAGCCCGACGCCCCACAGGCGCCACTGACGGGAACCGAGTCTTGTACCGCCCCGCCACATATGGGTTCTCTCCATTAGGCCAGTGCCCATGAGGAAAGTACCCAGGGGGGAGGTCCAGACCCACAGCAACATCCATCAATACCGTAACCACCGAGCCGTCCGACGAGACAGACCCATCAACCGATCCTTCATCGACGGGGGACAATGGCAGTTCCGGTCCGGCCAGGGGGGGAAGAACCGACGAACATATCTGCGAACACAGGCGCCTCATCAGCCACCCATGACGCCACACCGGCAGGGCCAGCCACCACCCCGGGCTCAGCCACGAATGGCTCAGGCGCCGGCATCCCCGAAGGGAAGGACGCCACCGTAGGCAGCCGCACCGTAGCCACCTCCTCCTCTTCCTCAGCCACCCCCCCGCGGGGAGGCGGCGTCATGTCCCCTGGCCTGCCGAATGGAGGGGAGGGCGAACGCCTAGCCGCAACCAAGGCCGCACGCTCCCGTTCCGACAAGTGGAGTCGACGAGACAGTACCGAGACATGGTGGCGAAGGCGTGAAACTTCCTTCCGAAGAAGAGAAGCCTCATCCACCAACGCCGAGAGGGAAGACAAGGCCGCCGCGACCTTGCCCGCCGAAAGGGAAGAACCTCACTTAGACATCGAAGCGACCGACCGAAGACGACGAACGACGGAAACGAAGAACCTAAAGGCAACAAACGTAAGGACAAAGCCTTACGAGGTTAATAACTGTAAGCGAAGGTAAAGATTCCTTCACGAACAAGGCCTGAAATTATCATGAGATAAAGTCAGGGACGATGTGGAGGTTAGCTGGATCCTTGGAACGTAAGAAAGGGTGTCCGAATTCAATCTAATTTTATATTTATACTCGCGCGTGCCTTACAGGGTTATGCTACAAGCGATCATCCCATCATACACCTACCATAAGGGCAGGCCGGCCTCCGGCGGACCACAAGCGGACCGGAACCGTACTCGAAAGTAACGGCCTGGGGCCGGGGTCCCCACGATACACCGGCGCGCGTTAACAACAATATACAAGACCAAGAAACCTCCGAACCCAAACTGTCCAGACCCATTAGAGACCCCGAAAGAACCCCACAAGCCAACACCTCCGCGAGCAAGCAAACACGAAAGCTAAGTACAAGTCCATCAACAGTCCCGATCACACCCGCCCCAACCGACAAACCGACACCCAACCCGACAGGAACAGAGCGACCGAAGTCCATGGCCCCGCCAAGCGAGGGGAAGGTAGTTACGGCCCGCGACCATGGCAAAAATAAAATAAATCAAAAATATCAAATCCGGTCTTAATACCGTCCTGCAAGTTCCATATCATCCTCCACAGTAGAATCCCACCCATCACCCCCCACCAACCTGCCCGGAGAGTACCCTAGCTCAGCGAACTGCTCAGGGGTAAACTCCTGGAGAGCGGTGAACGTACCATCCAACGCAGCCCTCGAGACAGAGGCCGAAGCCTCACCTCACGCCCGGCCACGCCCCCTCCCCGAACGCCGTTTGCGCCGCCGACCACCGGAAGAACTAGACTCCCCGCCAGCAACATGCCCAACCCCACCCCGCACTCCCTCCTCCTCCACCAGTGCCTGCTTTCTAGCCTGCTGCCCCGGCAACCTCAACTCCAGGAAGTCAGACATGCTAACCCCCACACTCGGAGGCGAGCTCACAGCTCGACGCCCTACAGGCGCCACCGAAGAGAACCGAGTCTTGTACCGCCCCACCACATACGGGTTCTCTCCCTTAGGCCAATGCCTATGGGGAAAGTGCCCGGGGGGGAGGTCCGGACCCAAAGCAACATCCACCAATACTGTAACCACCGAGCCGTCCGACGAGACAGACCCATTAATCGATCCTTCATCGACGGGGGACAAAGGCAGCTCCAGTCCGGCCAGGGGGGGGGAAGAACCGACGAACAAACTCGCGAACACAGGCGCATCATCAGCCACCCATGACGTCTCACTGGCAGGGCCAGCCACCACCCCTGGCTCAGCCACGAATGGCTCAGGCGCCTGCAACCCCGAAGGGAAGGACGCCACCGTAGGCAGCCGCACCGTAGCCAGCTCCTCTTCTTCTTCAGCCACCCCCCCACTGGGAGGCGGCGTCATGTCCCCTGGCCCGCCGACCGGAGAGGAGGGCGAACGCCTAGCCGCAACCAGGGCCGCACGCTCCCGTTCCGACAAGTGGAGTTGACGAGACAGTACCGAGACGTGGTGGCGAAGGCGCGAAACCTCCTTCCGAAGAAGAGAAGCCTCATCCACCGACGCCGAAAGGGAAGACAAGGCCGCAGTGACCTTGCCCGCCGAAAGGGAAGAACCTTGCTTAGACATCGAAGCGACCGACTGAAGCGAATGAACGACGGAAACGAAGAACCTAAAGGCAATAAATGTAAGGACAAAGCCTTACTAGGTTAATAACTGTAAGTGAAGGTAAAGATTCCTTCACGAACAAGGCCTGAAGCTATCGTGAGATAAAGTCAGGGACGACGTGGAGTTCAGGTGGATCCTTGGAACGTAAGAAAGGGTGTCCGAATTGTATCTAAGTTTATTTATCCTAGTTGCGCCAAACATGGCTTATGATCTAGCTAACATCCCTCGTAACCTATAAATTATAACAAAATCACTACCATGTCAAAACATCTCGCAGCCCTCCACCCAAACATAAATCCAAAAATCACCACCAACAGGCTCACGGGCGCTCAGACCGCAGACGGCCTCCCGGATTAACGCGTCTTCCTGTCTCGCAAATCCTATCCACCTCCAACACCGCCATCAGCAATTTCAGTCTCCACATATTCAACAAAGGAAAGATACAGTCTATCCCAACACCGCGTCGTATTCCTCCAATGACCCAAAATATCAACAAAGGTGCCATCACAAAAACAACAGCGGGGACCTTTAACAAACTCATACCCCCTCGCCCAAGCCAACACGTTCGAAACCTGTTCGCCAAATTCCATGTCCCCCCACCTTCCAAAAGCCCGGACCCAGTAGAAACTCATACACCGATCCAGACATGATGGGGAGTCGGCAAAGTGCCGCACGAATGTCTCTCGTCGCGATTGAGGTGCCAATGCGTTGGTGATAACCTGGTCGCAACCATGGCAAGTCGAATCATCATCAGGGATGAAAAACCATTTGTTTCCCCCGATTCTCGCAGTAGGGAGCCGGCAGTAACCATACTCGTGGGTGGTGGAACACCTAACACATTCCCACCCATTACTCTTGACGATTAGCTGTCCACCTCGCTCAACCAGGAGTGTCCCATCAAAAGGGTTCCCGGCCACCACCGTCTCGCCATCCACCTCTATGACACTCTTCGGGATCCCAAGCCCCAGCCATCGGTGTCCCCTCCACCACTCCTGCCAGTCCCTGACCTTCCCGTCTTTAAACAACATATCAGCTGAAGGTTGGTCGCGGAGGTAGCGCATGGTTTTTATCCAATGGTCCCGTTCGTCGCGGTGGGGGCAGTCATCATGTCCCACCAGTCCGGTGCCACTGCGTATCCGCACCAGGACATAAGCGTCTAGCCTGGTAAGCCCCCTAAGGTGTCGCAGCGCGGCTGGTGCCCGCTCGTAATAGCTATGGCCTTGTGCATGGTGCCATTCAGCCCACTCATGTCGGCGCAACTCCCGTGCCATCGCCGCGTGTCCGATACCAAAGCTAACACCCTCCCAGTCAGTGGGTTTCAGCATACGGGACACATATTCCTTGGCCTTCAAATCGACCAGCTCATTCCCGGCAACGCCAGTGTGTCCAGGGACCCACTCGCAACGTATGTTCCCGCAACCATTCAACAGTGGCGCAAAGACTTCCCAAGCTTCGGCCGAGTCACCATCCGGACACATATTCTCGATCATCATCAGCGCAGGGACACAGTCCAAAAAGATGTGGGCATCGGTCAAGGGGTGGACTTCTTTCAAGTATCTCAGTGCCCCCACAACCGCGAACAGCTCACATTCCACAATGCTCCACGACGGAGGCACCGCCTGCCCCATCACCTGCGCAATCCCCTGATGATACACTGCCCACGCAGGACCGGCCTTGCCCGAGTGTTTGGACCCGTCAGTGTACACCACAACTCCCGGCGATTTCATCAGGCCCGCGATCTTGTCGTTATGCTTGGCGGTTACCACCTCCTTGCCCTTACCGATAACGACCGTCGGCCGCTGCCTCAACTCGATATCCGACGCCTGCCGCTGTGTCACCATGCCTTCCTCCTTCCAGGCCAACCTGATGTGCCCGAACCAAGGATGGTCGTCACAGTGTCGAAGGTTGATGAACCGGCTGTAACATCGCCGCTGGAGGTACCGCCCCTGGATGTGCGCTGGCGGCACCCCAAACTCGGCCAACAGGATATTGTTAGCCAGCTTAAAGGGGGTACGGAACACGGAACGGAGGCAGTTGTTAACAGGAACCTGAATCTGTTTCACATACGACTTATAGTCAGTTACAAATTCAAGCCCATAGTAGACGGTTGGGAGGTAGGCTGCTTG
This sequence comes from Tuber aestivum, assembly GCA_900010015.1. Lineage (NCBI taxonomy): Eukaryota > Fungi > Ascomycota > Pezizomycetes > Pezizales > Tuberaceae > Tuber > Tuber aestivum. Next base: position 40,611 of record LN891040.1, read on the forward strand.
CACCAAACGGTAAGTTTCCCACGCCCCAATTCCACCCACACTACCATATCTCCGCCCCAACGCCATCACCCTCCTTCTCACGTCCAAACCCCTATCCAGCCAATACCTGATATGAGCAGAAAAATTAAGAAAAACATTAAACCTATACCCAAGCACCCTCAGATCCTCAGATGGCTCAATCAGTTCCCCCATCAGTTCCAACCCATCCCAAGCCCTATCCCCAAACCCAATCCACTGGGTCTTGAGGGCGCTAAAACCCATGCCCCATGCCCTCGCCACCCTAACGAGGTCAGAAAATAGCTCCTCAGCATGTCCCTGAGCCGCTCTCTGACTTCCGGCAGCTACCAGGATCACCCCGTCATCCACATATGACACCACCACATGCCGCACCCCAGGGGAGTATCGCAGCCTCGGCGTGAAGATGTCGGCGACGTACGCTCCAAACAGGAAGGGGGACAAGGGGGATCCCTGTGGGACACCCTTACCTGTATGGTATCGCTTGGAAACTCGTCCGTTGAACCGGAACCGGACCGTCCTATTAGCACACCAACGCCGGACCCAGCTACACAGTACAGCGGTGCAGCCCCTGGCCATCAAAAAGTCAGAAAGGAGGTCAATGTTAATATTGTCAAACCCCCCTTCCACATCAACCGACAGCATCATTCTGTGGTATCCCTCATTGTGCTTAAGGAATTCGAATATAACTGCCATGGCGTCGTGGACACCCCGTTTCCGTCGCGAACCGAACTGCATGTCCCCCAGTTCCAAACACTGTGCCAGCCTAATGAGAATCACCCGCTCTGCCACCTTGGCCATTACCGGTAGCAGGTGAATCATTCTCCAAGCCTTGACCACGTCGTATCGTGGTTTGCCAACCTTCGGGATTAATACCACCTCCGCCTCATGCCAGTCCGGAATATCATGCCTCAACCCGTGGTCAACTAGCCGTCGCAGACTGTCAGGGCATCTCCTTTTCCAGAACCTCAGGAATGGGTACCCCATATCATCGAGACCTGGAACTGTATTGGTGGGTGACCGTAGAAGTGCCAACTCCCTCTCTGGCGCTGAATCAATATCAACCACAGGTGGTTCCCAGGCCCTCTGCTCCTCAGGTTCCAATTGTGGCGCAATAGCGTCCGCGATTTCCTTGTGGGTGGCTGCGTTGGTCCCATCCGACAGTTCCATAGTCGGCAGCGTCCTCCTTGCATCCAGGTGCTGCACCAACTAAAATACCCCCGGGTCCTGAACCTGGCTCAGCTGTTCGCAAATGTATTCGAACCGAGCCCGAGCAACCGATGACCTGTAAACACACCGGGCCAATCGATAGTCAGTGTTGTATGAGGGGTCCCGCCTACCAAACCGACGCAACCTCCGAACATCCCGCCGCATCTGTTCCAGTTCCGGAGTCCACCACTTGCAAGGTATCCTTCCTGCTGGTGGTCTGGGCAATCCATTCATGATTTCCCGCGTTTGGTCCCACATCGCACCACCCGGAATAGCCTGAAGCTCGTCCAATCGCGTCCCGACCTTCTCCCAACACACCTTTTTCCATGCTGGCCGTGTCCTAACTATATCGGTGGGTGCCGTCACGTCCAACGTGACCAGTTGTGCCTGGTGTTCGCATCCAACGACGTCACTATACCGATGCCGGATCGAATTGGCGTAGTGAAGACACAGGTCGATACGTGATATGTTCCTGAATGTGGGCTCAGCAGGGAAGGTCATGTTGTACTGGTTGTCAGTCATCCACTTCTTCAACCATTCCCCCCTGTGGTTGCCACCAGCAGGATCCCAGTATGCGTCGCGGGCATTCCAATCGCCCAACAGCACATCACACCCCACCAGCTTCCCCAACTCCCCACAAAACACCCTCTTCCCGTCCTTAGGAGGAAGATATACACCTGCCAGTCTCCTCTCCACCCCATCCTCAAAACATCTCACCAAGGAAAAACACCTCTCATGCCCCACAACATCAAAAAGCCCACACAAAGATGAGCGCACAAAAACCTCAACGCCTGAACCTTTAACAAATGAAAATAAATCCCACCCATTAGCTTCATGTGGCACATGCAAACCATCCGCATCAACAGGTGGTTCCAAAACAAAAAATAAATCAACATAGGAAAACAACTCAAATGCCGCCTCCCGATTCCTCACCCCCCGACCAACATTTAATGCAAGGGTTGTAAAATGCATTAATTGGGGGCTTCTGCGGAACCACGTAAGCTCACTGAGCCCTCACCATGTAAAGTCGTATACCCCACGACAACGGGGTTATCAAGCATGCCGCTCACATACTTGTTCTTGTCAAGCCTCCCAATTCGTGGCAGACCATTCTTCTTGGTAGGTGGCGGGGGAGACACTGGAGGGGGTGGGGGAGGGGATGGGGAGGGGTCAACTTCCTTGCCCTTAGATGAAGAGACTTTCTTGCCCCGACTCTTCCTGTTCCTGCTCCTCTTAACCTTCTCCTCCTTGCAGTCCTTGGTCACATGTCCTGCCTCATGGCAGTTAAAGCACCTGACCACTCTCTCCTTCTCACAGGTCTTGAACGTATGTCCAACCTCATGGCAGTTATTGCATCTGAGTGCCTGTTTGCACTCATACGCCATGTGTCCAACCTGGCTGCAATTCCTGCACCTCCCAGCATACTTCCCTGACGGCACAATGGTGGCCTTGGTCTGGTTGTGGGATGCTTCCATCATCATACAGTATTCTTCGTCCCTTGATTCCCCTGCAGTCTCCCTCCGATTCCTCCTCATTGTCCGATTGGAGAAGCCTTTGCGACTAGTGTCATCAACTGTCTCAGGCGACGGGGCCGATTGTGGGAGGGTGGGCGGGGTGTCTCGGGTCTCTGTGGCGGTACAGGACAGGTGACCGGTAAAGTGGTCCGACCTGTCACACAACAAACATAGCCTGCGGGTGTGGGAACAAGCATTCCCTTTAACCCCTGGGCAGTTAATCATGCCGCACTCATGGTCCTTAGACAAGTGCGACCCCAAACAAAAGCGACAACGGGAGGGGAAGGCGCAGGTGACCTGCATGTGTCCGACCTGGAGACACTTCTGGCACACCACTGGAGGGCGATGTTCCATGAAGATCCTCACTGGCCGGGGGCGGCCCCTCAAACAAACTGTGCCCTTGGCCAGAGCTGCCAAAATGGCGTCATTCTTTTCCACCACAAACCTGATACCACAGGCAGCGGCATTGTTTTGTCTCAATGCCTTTGCCGAACCTAATAGGGCAGGGCGTCCGGCGGTGTTGACACCTGGGTTGGACAGCTCCATATCAAGGCGGAGGCCGTCATAGGCCTTGTCACCGGTCCAGGATTCTACCTTCCAAACGGATCCATGTCCTGTGTCTGCCAGAGGTACCTGACCCACGCGAATAGTGATTTTGTCCATGTCGCGCTGGAACTCAAAGTCCGGGATTGCTAGTTCTTTAAGGAGAACCATCCTTATTCGTTCCAGTTGTCCACTAATCTGGCCAACCTCATGCTGAGCAAGCGTCATGAAGATACAGCCAATCGGGGTCCGGAATACAGCCTCCTTAATGTACGGGACTGATCCCGCCACTCTGCCCTTGTTGGACAAGAGAATGTTGATGCGAGACCGAATGGTCTCAATCGTAATGCCGTGCGGTAGCTCCACCGATTTCCGGTTCAGGAACCTGATGGTGAGACAACGGCTCTTGGCCTTAGGGGTTGGTGATGAGGATGGGGGGGCAGGTACCTTGCTGTCGCCCCGGTCGAACCTAGTATTAGCCAGGTAACTCTTCCTTCCTACCACAGTCTTCCAGGCACCAGGTATCGCCGCTGCAGGTCCTTCCGGAAGGGAGGGTTCCTCATCAGTCGAGGGCGTTCCTGCCACCTGGGCTTTCTTCATCTGAACCAATCTAGGCTTGGTCCTCGCCTTCGTGTCAGCTCGGGGGGTGGGGGTAACCGATACTTCACCATCACTGTCCGAACTGGAGGAGCTTGACGAGCCACCCTCTGTCGGCAGTGGGAGGGCCACCTCCACCGGCTTCTTCTTCCCCTTCCCAGGCTCCTTGCAATCTCTCGCAAAATGCCCCACAACCTTGCACTTGCCACAACTCTTCTCCTTATTGTCAGCCTTTGAAGGGGCCGAGGAGGGTGCGGCTTTGGTGGCATCAGGTGCCATGTGCCTATTGGCCACCGGGGCCCAGGACACTTTCTTAGTAGCAGGAGCAGCCGCAGCTGACTCCCCACTCTCAGATGGAGTGCTTCTGGTACGGGGGGGGGGGGGGAGGGGGAGGAGGGATAGGGGAAGCTGCCACATATTTGGTCTTACGCTCAACCGTTTTCTTCAGGTCCCTATTTTCTTCCTCCAGCTCAAAGACCCTATACCTCAGGTCCCTGTAGCAATCCTGTTGCTCCTTCAACATTTGGAAGATAACCTTCATATCCTCCGTCACATCCCCAAGGCTATCATACCTATCCTTTCCGCCAAACAACAACCGTCGAACATCCTCACCCTGGTAGTCCGATTCAGAACTCGAATCTGAACTATCCTCGGAGGGGCTAGGGGCATCCCCAGTGTATGGGATAGCCGCCGGGGTGCCTATTTCATCGAGCACCCCGAGAATCAAGTCCCGGGATACCACCGAGTCAGAGCGTCTCGAGGGAGGGGCATACAGCTCTTCATCCACCCTCCTCAATGCTTCTTCTGCAGCATCCAACTGCCTCATCGCGTGCTGCGCCCTTGCCACCCGTGCATCCATTGATTCTGGCTGGGTGGGGGGTTGCTCTACGATGGGCGAGCTGGACCGAACCGGGGAAGACGGGATTGCCTCAGAGTCAGCATATTTACTGTCTCCCAACCCCGTGGCCTCGGTATTTTTATCACTTCCCATGTCCATGGGGGTGTCCCTAGCAATTACTTCCGCAGAGGGAAGTACGTCAGCAGTAACCAAAGGGGGGGGGCTTGCCCTGTCCGATGATTCGATAGTAGACGGCGGGTAGGGGACCTGCTTGAATCCCGGGGCCGTTTGCTGTCTAATCTCACCCAAGGTTAGTTGTTCCCTGGGGATCACCATCATTTTCCTTCCTTCCTTCGTCGGCACACCCTTAGTAGGGGTGAGGACCGAACCCGAACTGCCACTGGACACTGATACCAATGTGGGGTCAGGTGAGGGGGATCGCCCACGCCGTTTTCGTTCCACAAATGGGGGCGGCGTGGGTTCATAATCAGAGTCCGACCTAGCGCTAAGGTCAAACGTCCCTCGTTTGTAGATTCCCCTATGGCCAGATGACATGGAGGCCAACAGAGACGGAGTGGAGTGACTCCTATGAGCCAGTGGTGCCAATGTCTCCGGCATCATCGTTTCCACCATCAGTTGAGACAGGATCTGCCTCAGGGGGGTAGAGGCCCAACTGGAGGCTTCCCTTGTACAGGGAGTAGCTGCATCAGGGTGGGCGGGGACGGAAGACTCTGGGATCACCACTTGTGAATCACCAGGAGCCAGGGAGTTGTGGTATGGATCGAATTCCGATCCCCCGTCGGGGTTGTGCCGGTCGAAGAAACCGGTAGTCGAGGCAAGGTCCAGGCCACACTCAGCCAAACAACCCTTACCCAGCAGGTAACCACCAACCAAACATTCCACCTCCTTCATCGTGACAAGCTTGGCATTAGCAACCATAGCCCTCACATCATCATCAAACGCCTTATTCATAGCGTTGATGCAACTGTAATTGTGATCAAAGGAGAGGAACTCATAGTTCCCTCCGGGTGCACGGTAAGACCGTGTCTTCATTTCGACGAGGGCGCGGCGATGTTTTACAGCCTCATGTGCTGGAACCGGGACGTCGATAATAACCGAGGGCATACCCAAGGAGAAGGAAGAAGGCTCCGCATCCGTAAGCATGGACGAGGAAACCTCAAACGACAAGGCCGAAGCCTGAGGAGAATGGGAGGGAGACGACATGTCTGCCCGCCCGACTGCACCTGGGATTACCGGGCTTAAACCACGGATATCTCGCCCAAAGTGCCTGCGAGGCTAGGTAGCGCACACCAACTCGACCCTAAGCGAGGGGAGGAGGGAAGTATCTGCTTCAAGTGTGGTGAAACAAAATAAACAAACAAAGTGCAAAATAAATAACCAAGCCGAAAAGCTTCAAAGAGGTAAAGGAATATCCCTGGCACGTAAGAAAGGGTGTCCGAATTGTATCTAAGTTTATTTATCTTAGTCATGCCAAACATGGCTTATGATCTAGCTAACATCCCTCGTAACCCATAAATCATAACAAAATTACTACCACGGCAGTCCGTCTCGCAACCCTCTACCCAAACATAAATCCAAAAATCACTACCAACCGGCTCACGGGCACTCAGACTGCAAGCAACCTCCCGGATTAACGCGTCTTCTGGCCTCGCAAATCCTATCCATCACCAACACCGCCATCAGCAATTTCAGTGTCCACATATTCAACAAAGGAAAGGTACAATCTATCCCAACACCATGTCGTATTCCTCCAATGACCCGAAATATCAACAAACGCGCAATCACAAAAACAACAGTGGGGACCCTTAACAAACTCATACCCCCTCACCTAAGCCAACACATTCGAAACCTGTTCGCCAAATTCCATGTCCCCCCACCCTCCAAACGCCTGAACCCAGTACAAACTCATACACCGATCCAAACATGGCGGGGAGTCGGCGAAGTGCCGCATGAATGTTTCTCGTCGCGACCGAGGTGCTGATGTGTTGGTGATAACCTGGTCGCGACCGTGGCAAGTCGTATCGTTATCGGGGATGAAAAACCACTTGTTACCCCCGATTCTCGCAGTAGGGAGTCGGCAGTAACCATACTCATGGGTGGTGGAACATCTAACACATTCCCACCCATTACTGTTGACGATTAGCTGTCCGCCTCGCTCAACCAGGAGTGTCCCATCAAAAGGGTTCCCGGCGACCACCACCTCGCCATCCACCTCTATGACACTCTTTGGGATCCCAAGCCCCAACCACCGTGGCCCCTCCACCACTCCTGCCACTCCTTGACTTTTCCGTCCTTAAACAACGTATCCGCTGAGGGTCGGTCCCGAAGGTAGCGCATGGTAGTGAACCAGTGATCCTGGTCATCGCGGCCGGGGCAGTTGTCATGGCCAACCAGTCCACTGCCGCTTCGTATCCGTATCAGGACATATGCATCTAGCCTGGTAAGCCCCCTAAGGTGTCGTGGCGCGGCAGGTGCCCGCTCGTAATAGCTATGGCCCTGTGCATGGTGCCATTCAGCCCACTCATGTCGGCGTAATTCCCGTGCCATCGCCGCATGTCCGATACCAAAGCTAACACCTTCCCAGTCAGTGGGTTTCAGCATACGGGACACACATTCCTTGGCTTTCAAATGGACCAGCTCATTCCCGGCAACGCCTGTGTGTCCCGGGACCCACTCGCAATGCACCTTCCCACATCCATTCAATAGTGGCACAAAGACTTCCCAGGCCTCGGCCGAGTCACTATCCGGAAACATATTCTCGATCATCATCAGCGCAGGGACACAGTCCAAAAAGATGTGGGCATCAGTCAAGGGGTGGACTTCTTTCAAGTATCTCAGTGCCCCCACAACCGCGAACAGCTCACATTCCACAATGCTCCACGACGGAGGCACCGCCTGCCCCATCACCTGCGCAGTCCCCCGTTGATACACCGCCCATGCAGCACCGGCCTTGCCCGAGTGCTTGGACCCGTCAGTGTACACCACCACTCCCGGCGATTCCATCAGGCCGCGATCTTGCCAATGTGTTTGGCGGTGACCACCTCCTTGCCCTTACCGATAACCACCGTCGGCCGCTGCCTCAACTCGATATCCGACACTTGTCGCTGTGCCACCATGCCTTCCTCCTTCCATGTCAACCTGATATGTCCGAACCAAGGATGGTCGTCACAGTGTCAGAGGTTGATGAACCGGCTATAGCATCGCCGCTGGAGGTACCACTCCTGGATGTGTGCTGGCGGCACACCAAACTCGGCCAACAGGATATTGTTAGCCAGCTTAAAGGCGGTACGGAACACGGAACGGAGGCAGTTGTTGACATGAACCTGAATCTGTTTCACATATGACCCGTAGTCGGTTACAAATTCAAGTCCATAATAGACAGTCAGGAGGTAGGCTGCTTGCACCAAACGGTAAGTTTCCCACGCTCCCATACCACCCACACCACCATACCTCCGCCTCAACGCCATGATTTTCCTTCTCACATCCAAACCCCTATCTAACCAATACCTCAAGTGAGTGGAAAAATTAAGAAAAACATTAAACCTATACCCAAGCACCCGCAGATCCTCAGACGGTTCAACCAGTTCCCCCATTAGTTCCAACCTGTCCCAGGCCCTATCTCCAAACCCAATCCACTGGGTCTTGAGCACACTAAAACCCATGCTTCGAGCCCTTGCCACCCTATCGAGGTCAGCAAACAGCTCCTCGGCATGTCCTTGAGCCGCTCTCTGACTCCTGGCAGCCACCAGGATCACCCCATCATCCACATATGACACCACCACATGCCGTACCCCAGGGGAGTAACGTAGCCTCGGCGTAAAGATATCGGCAACGTACGCGCCAAACAGGAAGGGGGACAAGGGGGATCCCTGTGGGACACCCTTACTTGTATGGTATCGCTTGGAAACTCGTCCGTTGAACCGGAACCGGACTGTCCTATTAGTGCACCAACGCCGGACCCAGCTACACGGTACAGCGGTGCAGCCCCTGGCCATCAGAAAGTCAGAAAGAAGGTCAATGTTGATATTGTCAAATCCTCCTTCCACATCGACCGACAGCATCATCCGGTGGTATCCATCGTTGTGTTTCAGGAACTCGAAGACAACAGCAATGGCATCGTGTACCCCCCTCTTCCGTCTGGAGCCGAATCGTGTATCCCCCAGTTCCAAACATTGGGCTAGCCGGATCAGTATCACCCGTTCTGCCACTTTGGCCACTACCGGTAGCAGGTGAATCATTCTCCAAGCCTTGACCACGTCGTACCGTAGTTTTCCAACCTTTGGGATTAGTACCACCTCCGCTTCATGCCAGTCTGGAATATCATGCCTCAACCCGTGGTCAACTAACCGTCGCAGATTGTCAGGGCATCTCTTTTTCCAGAACCTCAGGAATGGGTACCCCATATCGTCGAGACCCGGAACCATATTGGTAGGTGACCGTAGAAGTGCCAGCTCCATTTCTCGAGCTGAATCAATTTCAATCACAGGTGGTTCCCAGGCCCGCGGCTCCTCAGGTTCCAACTGTGCCGCAATAGCGTCCGCGATTTCCTCATGGGTTGCCGCGCTGGTCCCATCTGACAGTTCCATAGTCGGTAGCGTCCTTCGTGCATCCAAGTGCTTGACCAACTTAAATACTCCCGGGTCCTCAGCCCGGCTCAGCTGTTCGCAAATGTATTCGAAGCGAGCCCCGGTAACCGATGACCTGTAAATACACCAGGCCAATCGATAGTCAGTATTGTATGAGGGGTCCCGCCTACCAAACCGACGCAACCTCCGAACATCCCGCCGCATCCGTTCCAGTTCCGGAGTCCACCACTTGCAAGGTATCCTCCCTGCTGGCGGCCTGGGCAATGCCTCCACGATTTTCCGCGTTTGGTCCCACATCGCACCACTCGGTATGGCCTGAAGTTCGTCCAATCGTGTCCCGACCTTCTCCCAACACACCTTTTTCCATGCTGGCCGTGTCCTGACCATGTCCGTGGGTGCCGACACATCCAGCTTAATCAGCTGCGCCAGGTGTTCGCACCCAACAGCATCACTATAACGGTGCCTGATCGAATTGGCGTAGTGAAGACACAAGTCAATCCTCGAGATGTCCCTGAATGTGGGTTCGGCAGGGAAGGTCATGTTGTACTGATTGTCCGCCATCCACTTCCTCAACCATTCTCCCCTGTAGTTGCCACCAGCAGGATCCCAGTATGCATCACGGACATTCCAATCGCCCAGCAGCACATCACACCCCACCAGGTTCCCCAACTCCCCACAAAACACCCTCTTCCCGTCCTTAGGAGGAAGATAAATACCAGCCAACCGCCTTTCCACCCCGTCATCATAGCAACGTACCAAGGAAAAACACCTCTCATGCCCCACAACATCAAAAAGCCTACACAAAGATGAGCGCACAAAAACCTCAACGCCCGAACCTTTAACAAATGAAAATAAATCCCACCCATTAGCTTCATGTGGCACATGTAGACCATCCGCATCAACTGGTGGTTCCAAAAGAAAAAACAAATCAACATAAGAAAACAACTCAAACGCCGCCTCCCGATTCCTCACCCCCTTTCCAACGTTTAATGCAAGGGTTGTAAAATGCATTAAAACGGGGATTCTGCGGAACCACGTGAGCTCACTGAGCCCTCACCATGAGTAGTTGTATACCCTACAACAATGGAGTTATCAAGCATGCCACTCACATACTTGTTCTGGTCGAGCCTTCCAATTCGTGGCAGACCATTCTTCTTGGTAGGGGGTGGGGGGGACACTGGAGGGGGAGGGAGAGGGGAGGGGGAGGGGTCAACTTCCTTGCCCTTGGATGTCGAGGCCTTCTTGCCCCAACTCTTCCTGTTCCTGCTCCTCTTAACCTTCTCCTCCTTGCAGTCCTTGGTCACATGCCCCTCCTCATGGCAGTTGAAGCACCGGACCACCTTCTCCTTATCACAGCTCTTGAATGTGTGCCCAACCTCGTGGCAGTTATTGCACCTGAGTGCCTGTTTGCACTCGTATGCCATATGCCCAACCTTGCTGCAGTTCCTGCATCTTCCAGTATACTTTCCAGATGGCACAATAGCTGCCGGGGTCTGGTTATGGGATGCCTCCATCATCCTGCAATACTCCTCATCCCTCGACTCACCCTCATTCTCCCTCCAGTTCCTTCTCATTGTCCGATCCGAGAAGCCTTTGCGACTAGTGTCGTCAACTGTCTCAGGTGATGGGGCTGATGGCGGGAGGGTGGGCGGGGTGCCTCGGGTTTCTGTGGCAGTGCAAGACAGGTGACCGGTAAAGTGGTCCGACCTGTCACACAACAAACAAAGCCTGCGGGTATGGGAACAAGCATTTCCTTTAACCCCCGGGCAGTTAATCATGCCACACTCATGGTCCTTAGACCGGTGTGACCCCAAACAAAACCGACAATGGGAGGGGAAGGCGCAGGTAACCTGCATGTGTCCAACCTGGAGACACTTCTGGCACACCACCGGAGGGCGATGTTCCATGAAAATTCTCATTGGCCTGGGGCGACCCCTCAAGCAAACAGTGCCCTTGGTCAGTGCTTCCAAAATGGCATCGTTCTTTTCAACCACAAACCGGATTCCACAGGTAGTGGCATTGTTTTGCCTCAAGGCCTTGGCCGATCCCAACAGGGCAGGGTGCCCGGCAGTGTTGACACCCGGGTTGGACTGTTCCATGTCGAGGCGGAGGCCATCATAGGCCTTGTCACCAGTCCAAGAGTCCACCTTCCATACTGATCCACGACCAGTGTCAGCCAGAGGTACCTGACCCACACGAATGGTGATTTTGTCCATGTCACGTTGGAACTCGAAATCCGGAATCGCCAGTTCTTTGTGGAGGATCATCCTTATCTGCTCCAACTGTCCACTGATTTGGCCGACCTCATGCTGTGCAAGCGTCATGAAGATACAGCCAATCGGGGTCCTGAATACAGCCTCCTTAATGTATGGGACCGATCCCGCCACTCTGCCCTTGTTGGACAGGAGAATGTTGATGCGAGACCGAATGGTCTCAGTCGTGACGCCGTCTGGTAGCTCTGCCGATCTCCTGTTCAGGAATCTGATGGTGAGACCACGGCTTTTGGCCTTTGGGGTAGGCGAAGAGGAGGGGGGTGCTGGCATCTTGCTGTCGCCACAGTCGAATCTAGTGTTAGCCAGGTAACTCTTCCTACCTACCACAGTCTTCCAGGCCCCGGGTACTGCTCCTGCCGGTCCCTCGGGGAGGGATGGCTCCTCCTCTGTCGAAGATGTCTCGGTCACCTGGGTCTTCTTCATCTGAACCAATTTAGGCTTGGTCCTAGCCTTTGTATCAGCTCGGGGGGTGGGGGTAACAGATACTCCACCATCACTGTCCGAACTGGAGGAGCTCGACGAGCTACCCCTTGTTGGCAGTGGGAGGGCCACCTCCACCGGCTTCTTCTTATCCTTACCGGGCTTCGTGCATTCCTTCGCAATATGCCCGACCACCTTACAGGTGTAGCACCTCTTCTCCTTATCGTCAGCCTTGGAAGGGGCCGAGGAGGGTGTGGCATTGGCGGCATCAGGTGCCATGTGCCTATTAGACACCTTGGCCGAGGACACCTTTTTAGTGGCAGGAGCGACCGAAGCTGACTCCTCACTCACAAACGCAGTGCTCTTCACAGGGGGAGGGGGGGGTGGAGGAGGAGGGGTAGGGGAGGCCGCCACATATTTGGTCTTATGCTTAACCGTTTCCTTCAGGTTCCTATTCTCTTCCTCCAGCTCAAAGACCCTATACCTCAGGTCCCTGTAGCAATCCTGTTGCTCCTTCAACATCTGGAAGATAACCTTCATATCCTCCGTCACGTCCCCAAGGCTATCATACCCATCCTTTCCACCAAACAACAACCGTCGAACATCCTCACCTTGGTAGTCCAACTCGGAACTCGAATCCGAACTATCTTCGGAGGGGCTAGGGGTATCCCCAGTGCATGGGATGGCCGCCGGGGTTCCTATTTCATCAAGTACCCCAAGAATCAAGTCCCGGGATACCACCGATTCTGAACGTCTCGAAGGAGGGGCGTACAATTCCTCATCCACCTGCCTTAACAATTCCTCAGCCTCTTCCATCTGTCTCATCGCATCCTGCGCCCTTGCCACCCGTGCATCCATTGATTCCGGTTGGGTGGGGGGCTGCTCCACGATAGGCGAGCTGGATCGAACCGGGGAAGACGGGATTGCCTCAGAGTCAGCATATTTACTATCCCCCATCCCGGTGGCCTCAGTGTTCCTGTTACGGCCCATGTCCATGGGGGTGTCCCTAGCAATCACCTCCGCAGAGGGAAGCACGTCAGCAGTAACCAGGGGAGGGGAACCTGCCCCATCCGACGACTCGATGGTAGACGGTGGGTATGGGACCTGTTTGAATCCCGGAGCTGTCTGTTGTCTAATCTCACCCAAGGTCAGTTGTTCCCTGGGGATCACCATCATTTTCCTTCCTTCCTTAGTCGGTATACTTTTAGTAGGGGTAAGGACCGAACCCGAACTGCCACTGGATACAGATACCAGTGTGGGGTCAGGGGAGGGGGATCGTCCACGTCGTTTTCGTTCCCCAGTGGGGGGCGGCGTGGGTTCGTAGTCCGAGTCAAACAGAGCGTTGAGGTCGAACGTTCCTTTCCTGTATAGTTTCATATGGCCAGACGATAGCGAGGCCTCCAAAGAGGGGGTGGAGTGGCTCCTGCCAGCTAAGGGGGCCAGGGTGCCAGGCGTCATTGCTTCCACAATCGATCGAGACAGGGTCTGTCTCGGGGGGGTTGATGCCCAGCTGGAGGCCTCCATCGTGGACGGAGCGCAACTCCCAGGAAGGGCCAGGGTGGCCGAGTCCGGGATCACTGCCTGTGAATCACTGGGGGCCAGGGGGGTTGGGGACGGATCGAATTCCGAGCCCCCGTCGGGGTTATGTTGGTCAAAGAAACCGGTAGTCGACGCAAGGTCCAGGCCACACTCAGCCAAACAACCCTTACCCACCAGGTAACCGCCAACCAAACATCCCACCTCTTTCATCGTGACAGGCTTGGCGTTAGCAACCATAGCCCTTACACCATCATCAAACGCCTTATTCATGGCGTTGACGCAACCGTAATTGTGATCAAATGAAAGGAACTCGTAGTCCCCTCCAGGCGCACGGTAAGACCGTGTCTTCATTTCGACGAGCGCTCGGCGATGTTTCACAGCCTCATGTGCTGGAACCGGGATGTCGACGATAACCGAGGGCGTACCCAAGGAGAAGGAGGAAGGTTCCGCATCCGTAAACATGGACGAAGAGACCTCAAACGACAAGGCCGAAGCCTGAGGAGAATGGGAGGGAGACGAAATGTCCGCCCGCCCGACTGCACCTGGGATTACCGGGCTTAAACCACGGATATCTCGCCCAAAGTGCCTTCGAGGCTAGGTAGCGCACACCAACTCGACCCTAAGCGAGGGGAGGAGGGAAGTATCTGCTTCAAGCGTGGTGAAACAAAATAAACAAACAAAGTGCAAAATAAATAACCGAGCCGAAAAGCTTCAAAGAGGTAAAGGAATATCCCTAGCACGTAAGAAAGGGTGTCCGAATTCAATCTAATTTTATTTATACTCGTCGCGCCAAATCTGGCTTATGAGCGAGTCCCCCTCTGGCCAGGAGTAAGCGCGAGCCGGATATCAACTAAAATACAAGATACCGATCCTCCGACCCCATACCATTAACCACCCCGGTGAGCGAGCACAAACACCAAAGCTAAAGTACAGGTTCATCAACAGTCCGGCACCCACCCGCCCCACCTAGCCAGGCCACGGGAATCCCAGCACAAGTAAAAAATCACTACCACCGGCAGCACAGCTCCGGTCTCGCACCAAAATTCCTCATAACAACATAACAAAGGAAATCCCCCCCACCCCAACCCCACCCAGCGGCCAAGAAGGCGTTCCAGTACTGTTAGACCTACAGGGGCGGTATTCGGTCAGGTCAGCCCCATCCAACACATAATGCCATCAGCAGCGTCATCCTCAAACCATAGCCAGTTTCCCCAAAGCCAGGTCGAGGTAGGCATGGCAGCCCTCCCCTTGCACCGTATTAGCCAACCTGGGGACTCCTAGGGCCGGCCACCACAGTCACCAAAATCAACTTAAGGGCGCCCCATACACCAGGGCCCCAACAAAACACACAACGTAAATGTAAAGGGGGCGATGACAGACCGTGAAAGCCAGTGGGGCCTATCTCCCTCCCATGGTATCCTACCCCCAACCAGCCACCCACATCCCAACCCAACAGCCGAACAAACAAAACAACACGAAATCCAAAGAAACCCAGCCCAGCGACACCTCCAACTCCCTCGCCCTCCCCAAGACAGGACTCCCACTCTTTCCCACTGTCAAGGACCCGGACTCAGTTAACGAGAGCAAAACCATCACCACCCCCTAACACAACTGACAACCATCCAACCACCATCCAGGCTCCGGGGGGTTACGGTGTACCTCACACTGACAAACAGCCGAGGGCCGGCTCCCAGTGTTATTTCTCCCGCCTAGCCCAACATGGCTCCGAGCGCAATGCCTCAGGCACGCCTTCAGGTCATCTAATGCATCAGGTGCAGATCAGGTCCGCCAGACCAGGCGCCCCCAGGCGCCGCACCGCAACATCGATTCAGCCACCGAGTCGCATCAAGCCGAAGCTCAACCCAGACTTCCTGGCGACTATATATATCCGATGCCATGACGGCCGGCCATTGTCTGCCAGCACCGCCACAGCCCAACCGCAGCCACACATACAAGCCACGGCCCCACAGAGCCCACCGCCCGAACGACTAGCGAAGGCCATAACAACTGGCCACATTACCGAGGAAACATGGGGTGCAGGATTGTGAATGGGCGTCAAGCTCCCAAATCGGGAGGACAGCCCCACGGACACCCGGCAGAGTATCACCAGGCGGGACCCAAACCAAGCCGCCCGAAGGCCAAGGAAGGGCCACTTCAGAGACCGAGGCCACTTCATCCATGGCAGCCAACAGCCCACCATCCACCCACCCGAGCAGCGTAGACCCAGGAAGGCAGGCATAGAATATCCGGGCCAAAGGAAACAGGCCCAGAACAGCATCGTCATGACGACCAGCCTCAGAACAGTTGCGACCGTAGAGAGTAAGCACCAGTCAGGCTAAGCGAGTCGAGGAATACCACACTTGTAATGGGTGTGATCGCCAAGGCCCCTAACACCCAACACGGCTAGTGCCAAGCCCCCACGCACGGGAGCCCAGCAGCCAATCGCCCACCACCACCACAATCCCAACCGTAGAAGTCAAGAGAGGGGGCGTAACCACCAGGGTCAAAGGCATCCCCACCCAGATCGGGCAAGGAAGTAGACCCCACAACCACCCGTAGCAGCCACACGAACGGAAAACATCGTGGGAACGGGAGGAAACAACATCGTAGGATTCCGATCGAAGAATGTAGCCGACAGCCAGGTATTCCCATCAGGGGACCCGACCGTAAAAGTGTGATGCGATCGGTACGACCAGTTGAATACAGAGCGGTCATCAATCGACTCTGCAGGCGTTAGTGCCACTGGAAACAACGCGTGAAACAACCAAAGGGTAGGCCTTAGAACTCCAACACTAAGAATGGAGGCGCCCGATCCTCTCAGCAGCAGGGTGATCCCCCCACAGCAACCACTCCCAACCAACTCAACGAACGCGAAATCTTGCGCGGTAACGAGTACAGGAAAGCCGAAACATTTTACCGAAGAGAAGACCCGTCAAGCAGAAAAAAAGGTTCCCAAGCCCATACAGCCTCACGATAGAGACGAGCAAAGAGAAGGCGAGACAGGTACCACAAACGAACAAACACCAAACAACAACTCGACCAACATCAACTTCAACCAGCAGGACTACTAGGCGAACCCAGATGACTCCCCCACAAGTATCAGAAGAAAGGCTTCATCGTCGCCGAAGGGAACGAAAGTAAAGGTGTCCGAATTCAATCTAACTTTATATTTATACTCGCGTGCGCCTTACAGGCTTATGCTACGAGCGATCATCCTATCATACACTTACCATAAGGGCAGGCGGGCCTCCGGCGGACCACAAGCGGACCGGAACCGCCTCGCAAGTCACGGCCTGGGGCCGGGGTCCCCACAATACACCGGCGCACTCCTCCAAACAACTACCATACAAAGCGCACAAGCCTCCAAGTCCCAACCATCAACACCTCCGCGAGCGAGCAAACACGAAAGCTAAGTACAGAACCCATCACCGACCCTCGCCTCCCCCGCACCAACCGACAAACCGACACCCAACCCAACAGGAACAGAGCGACCGAGGTCCTTGGTCCCGCCAGGCGAGGGGAAGGCAGTTACGGCCCGCGACCATCCCAAAAATAAAAATAAATCAAAAATATTAAATCCGGTCTTAATACCGTCCCGCAAGTTCCATATCATCCTCCACAGTAGAATCCCACCCATCACCCCCCACCAACCCGCCCGGAGAGTACCCAAGCTCAGTGAACTGTTCAGGGGTAAACTCCTGGAGAGCGGCGAACGTACCATCCAACGTAGCCCTCGAGACAGAAGCCAAAGCCTCGCCCCACTCCCGGCCACGCCCCCTCCCCGATCGCCGTTTGCGCCGCCGACCACCAGAAGTACTAGACTCCCCGCCAGCAACATGCCCAACCCCACCCCGCACCCCCTCCTCCTCCACCAGTGCCCGCTTTCTAGCCTGCTGCCCCGGCAACCTCAACTCCAGGAAGTCAGACATGCTAACTCCCACACTCGGAGGCGAGCTCACAGCTCGACGCCCTACAGGCGCCACCGAAGGGAACCGAGTCTTGTACCGCCCCACCACATACGGGTTCTCGCCCTTAGGCCAATGCCCACGGGGAAAGTGCCCGGGGGGGAGGTCCGGTCCCAAAGCAACATCCACCAATACCGTAACCACCGAGCCGTCCGACGAGACAGACCCATCAACCGATCCTTCATCGACGGGGGACAAAGGCAGCTCCAGTCTGGCCAGGGGGGGGGGAAGAACCGACGAACATATTTGCGAACACGGGCGCATCATCAGCCACCCATGACACCTCACTGGCAGGGCCAGCCACCACCCCGGGCTCAGCCACGAATGGCTCAGGCGCCTGCATCCCCGAAGGGAAGGACGCCACCGTGGGCAGCCGCACCGTAGCCACCTCCTCTTCTTCAGCCACCCCCCCGCTGGGAGGCGGCGTCATGTCCCCTGGCCCGCCGAACGGAGGGGAGGGCGAACGCCTAGCCGCAACCAAGGCCGCACGCTCCCGTTCCGACAAGTGGAGTCGACGAGACAGTACCGAGATGTAGTGGCGAAGGCGGGAGACCTCCTTTCGAAGAAGAGAAGCCTCATCGACCGACGCCGAGAGGGAAGACAAGGCTGCAGCGACCTTGCCTGCCGAAAGGGAAGAACCTCGCTTAGACATCGAAGCGACCGACCGAAGCGAACGAACGACGGAAACGAAGAACCTAAAGGCAACAGACGTAAGGGCAAAGCCTTACGAGGTTAATAAATGTAAGCGAAGGTAAAGATCCCTTCACGAACAAGGCCTGTAGTTATCGCGAGATAAAGTCAGGGACGACGTGGAGTTTAGGTGGATCCTTGGAACGTAAGAAAGGGTGTCCGAAGGAGATTACCAGATTGCGTAAAGAAAGTAAAATATAAAGGGGCACACCCCTTTATATACTAAGAAAATCCTCCATGATCACTAATACAAAAGAAAGTCCCTGGCGTCGCGGGCAGCCGCGATTTCTCTATCTGGTTCCGCTACCTTCCGTTGCGCGGCAACACATCCCAATCGCTCATACAAAGGAAATCCAACCATACAACCAAGAAAACCACAACCAATATATGCAACAAAGAACCCATGCATATTCCGTCTCCATAGCCGGGTGGCCGTGACACCTAGGCTGAGCATTCCCCCCAAGCCGAGCACCCCCTCCCTGAGTTTAGCATCCCCTCCCTGAGTTGAGCACCCCCCCAATCCAAGTACCTTCTCCCCGTGTCGATCACCTCCCCAAGTGCAGCATTCCCCCCAAGTCAATCACTCCCCCAAGCCGAGCATTCCCCCCAAGTCAATCACCCCCAGAAGTCAAGCATTCCCTTCGAGTTGAGCACCCTTTAAGTCAAGCACCCTCCCAAGTCAAGCACTCCACCCAGCTGAGTACTCCTCAGGTACTGCGGTGCCCTGATCTACTGCAATTCAGTATATAAACGCAGTGATCCCTTCATCTGTATTCAGGACCTCAGGCCTAAGACAAATACGGCGATAGTCTCACTCCTTGAGGGAAAGATTAATCGACTCCTGGGGAGCCACAAATTCCATCGGCCGGGTCACCATTAAGCAACCACAGCCATTGTTTCATGAGCCTAGTTTTTGAAGATCAGAGGACAAGTTACGCGTGAAAAGGGTCGTGAAACTAGGGAACGAATGAAGGGACTCAGATATGTCAGCCACCCCCCCACCACCTCCCAATCCGAAGGGATTCCATTTGACCTGGGACCAGAGGTGGGATTGTCAGCTGCTGCGAGCAATTGGCTGGAAGTATGCTCAAATCCAAGAACGAACAGGTTTTTCACTTCGCCAAATTGGGTATGCATGCTCTCCCAATAATGCATGCCCGCCAACCCCAAGAAAGCGCTCTGGTCGGCCTCCTGTGCTCACTCAAGTACAGATTGAGGATCTTGTTACCTATGTTTGCATGTCAGCAAGAAATAGATGTCATTCCTATGAAAAGTTAGCAGCAGAACTCGATTTTAGTGTAGGAAAAACAGCAATTTGAGCAGCTCTGATGAGGGAAGGATTGCACCAATGTCTTGCTATGCGGAAACCACTGATTACGGAATGAAACCATGTAATAAGACTTCGATGGGCTGAAGAGCATGTGTGCTGGGCCTGTGAGCAGTGGAATACTATCTTGTGGATGGATGAAACATGGATTACAGGAGGGAGGCATACAAGGACTTGGGTTACAAGAAGGGCTGGGGAGGAGTGGGATCCAACATGTATAGTAGAAAAGCATCAAAGAAGGGGGGGTTGGATGTTTTAGGGTTGTTTTCATGGTGATATACAGGGTCCTGGGATATTTTGGGAGAAGGATTGGGGATCTATTAACTTGGAGAGTTACTGTGCACACACTGTACCCATTATTCATGGGTATTTGGAATTGTGTCGATGAGATGGGATTTATTTAAAGCTTATGCAAGATGGGGCCCCAGGACATGTGGCAGGAAATACTACAGCTGAGCTTCAGGAGAGAGGAATTGAGGTTATCTACTGGCCTCCTTTCTCCCCTGACTTGAATCCTATTGAGAAAGTATGGCATATTATGAAAAATTATCTGCAGGATAATTTTCCAGAGAATATGTCATATGATAGATTACAGGATACAGTCAAGGAAGCTTGGGGGGCAGTTGGGCAGCATGAATTCAGAGAGCTGATAGAAAGCATGCCTGCCTGGTGTCAAGCTGTTATTGAGGCAAACAGCCTCTTTACCAAATATTAGATAAACTTTTATACAAGTAGAATAAACTTCCATTCCAGTCGTTTTCCCAGCCCCTGCACCCACTCCAAGGCACTATACCTGATTTGTTCCGCTTGCCCCCTGTCGGCAGCGAACCCCTGCTAGCAAAATCTACAAAACTTATACGCTGTACCTCCGTAGTTATCAAGAAGGCTCGGTTCATACTCAAGTAGGCTGAGGATGGATGCCCCATATCAACAAGCAATAAAACAACACTTCCTATTCGGCAAAATTAGGTTCCCTTTCCTCCTCTTTTTTTCCACTATGTTGGTCACCGTATTATGCTGTCACTATTTCCCGCTAATTTCCTACAGCTTCCTACGGTATGCACAGTGAAGGTCCGTCTTTTCCCCCTGGCACCGCCTCAGTGGAATACACCACCCAAACCACGGAAGTCAACTGAGAAAGTCCATCCAACTTCAAACTAAGCCTTTTCTTGGCGATAAAGTGGATAACGTGTTAGGAGGGAGAGTGGGGAAGTGTGCAACTCTACTCTAGCGGCTACCGATTGGCTTGCCTGCAATATCGAATCCATCCCGACTCCGCGAGTAGACTTCAGGATAGTCTCCGGAAAATCAGACGAATCGAAGTGGGACCTACAGACCTCCCCCGCCGTCGTTTCTGGCAGCATACAAGGTAATTGAAGGTAGTACCGGTACAGTATTAGTACCATGCCGTAAGCTGAAGTGCGGCTCAAGCACGTTGCGAAGCATTTAGTGTGGGGGTGAAGACACAGCAAGAGATTTAAACACACACAGGGATTATGAGAATAAATGAACCGATGAGACTAGAATTAAGGATATAATAAATAATAGGATGGATGAAAGCAGAGTTTAAAATAAAAATAAAATTTTTGGGACAACAGGAGGTGGTATCATAAATAAACCGTGTTTGAAGGGCATAATAAAAAATAAGATTCTGTGCTCCAGGGAAGGTGCACCCTATGCGATTAACTTGGATACCAGGGCAGTCCGTGAAGATCCCCAATGAGAGGTCGCCACAGATATGCGGCTAAGACTGTAGGCGCAGATTATCAAGACAAGATATTCCGTGAACACTTTTCCATTTTTGATTTGCTGGAAGTGGTGTGGTATCCATGGTGGTCCGACCAATACAAGTACTTTAAATAACGAATTTCTATCCTGACCCAGCTTGAGGAAAATACCGATTGACACGACGGTTTTCGTGGATCGGCTTTCCCCCCTCTGAGCGATGTGGCACCCTGCACCGTACGTACAGTACCGGTACTCGAGTACCGTGCTAGCGGTTTCGGGATCACCGCCCGGTAATGAACGGTTACCATATGCTATCCTACTCGTGTAACAAGAAAGAGAAAAAGGAAACCCTTCTGCTGTCGTGACAATCTGATAAAGCTGCTGGCTAATGCCCGCGACATAACCTTATGATCCCTTCCTTTCTTGCTTGTAGGGAGATGACACCCATCCACCGCCCGCCGCGAATGCGGTAAATTACAGTAGCCCTGGAAAAGCGAGTGGAACTTAGGCAAGGGATAACGGAGGGTATATCGTACAACACCTGAATGAGCAATAGTGAAATATACCGTATTCCTTATCCCTCTGCAGTCCCCACAGACCCCGGGTAAGTATGATTGACCCCGGATCTTGGAGACCGCAGGGCGTATCGGTATGCGGGTCGGGCGGAGAACTCGCCGGTTGGGGCCACGCGGTTCGTAGTGGCAATGCTGTCTATGATGATGATATCATTTCTCCTTTTCTTTTTTTGTTTTTCTCTTTCTATGAAGTTGCATGCGCAGAACACTCAAGTACGGGATAGGTGTTTGGAGGGGTTTTCTACTAGGTTTGCCAGCGATTTGAAACACCAAGCTGGTTAACTTACAATTTATCCGTCAAGTCTTTATTTGCTGGGCTTCTCCGGCCCCTTCCTCGTTCTTGGGCCTGGCCTACCGTAGTGTGCAGAATAGACTTTGCGATTCGCAATCAGTTATCGCCGCCAAAGATCTCGTTCTAGAAAAGATATCTCGGGGTGAGAATTAATCCACCATGTTAATTTTTTATTTATTATGATATAATATTAACATACCGTACTGTGCTCTCTCCCTGTAGCCTGCCAAGTTCCGATTTTAGTACTACAGTCGCACCTCGCTGTCCCGGATGGCCAAAATCCAAAAGAACCTGTCCGGGACAGCGGATAATAGCGGATTATCCGGGACAACGACTTGGATTTTGGTGTAAAAAAATCTAGAATTCAGCGAATTTCATCCGGGACAACGAAAAATCCGGGAGAGTGAGGTCCGGGACAACGGGGTGATACTGTAACTTTATAACTTCCCCATCATCAGCCCACGGGGTGAGAGCATTTCATGGACTGGTGGAATAACAAAACAAGCTCTGCTTTCAGCTGATGATGTAGTCTACCACAAACCTACCTAAACTCAAGCTGCCTGCCTGCTAAAAGGGTGAGAAGAGTTGTGTCCAAAGAGTGCTATGGGTGTGTTACTGTACTTGACAAGTATTTTAAATGACGGATACTGTGCTCTGCAGTATTTGTTTACGAGTGCCGGAGCAATGCAGGTAAACAGAATTTTTCACTCCAACATTTGATGCTGGCTGAGCTTCTTCGCTCGGAAATCAAAAGCTACCAGCAATCTACACGCAGAATCAGTGGCCGAACGGTCGCCCGTCCAGAGCCCCCCTAGCACTGCCCCCTTGCTCATGATTGGACCAGCGCATACAGTACTTGTGCAACGCTAGAAACTTATAAGCTATGGCCCCCCTTTCTCTCCCGAGTCCTGGTGACTCCCCCGAACTCCGTGAGAAGTCAGACTCTCATAGTACACGATCACTCTTCATTTCCCCCCCCCATCGAAAAAAAAGAGGGAAAAAAAGAAAACGAACCCAGATAATAACTATTGCCAAGATGTCGTCGGGGCAACAACAGGTTAGCGGTAATATCAACTCGTTCAACGTGTTGACCCACAACCACAACAATTTTGTCACAGTGGTTACAGAGACAGACGCCAAGAGACATGAGATTCTGCAGTGGCTATCGCCACTGGAACCACAGAAACGGCACGAAGGCGTGCGAACAGACCGACTCGATAGCGTGGGAAACTGGTTACTAGAAACCAACGAGTTCAGAAAATGGAGCGAGACGGAAGGTGGCAATGCCGAGCCAGTGTTGTTCTGTTACGGGAATCCAGGGGTGGGGAAAACGTTTCTCAGGTGATAAGGGTTCTTTCCTGGGGGAAGGCGATGAAGATGTCACTGACGATCAGCAAATATAGCTCCCTAGTGATTGACAGCCTGTGCGATCGGGATAGGGGGAAAGACATTGCCGTCGTGGGGCTCTACTGCGATTTCTTTGCCCAGCAGGAGCAGTCCACCACAAGCATGTTGGGCGCTATCCTCAAACAACTTGTCAGCAGAGAAGGAATCCCAGAGCATATACGGGCGGCTTTTCAGAAGGCCAAAAAAGAATTTGGCGGCCGATTCCTCCAACTTCCCGATCTGGTAGAATTTCTCAGGGCAGCTATAACATCGCTACCGCAGGTATTCATATGCATCGATGCTTTAGACGAATCCGCTCCGAGCCACCGGCGGGTGCTCCTCGAGTCACTGCGAGAACTTGTTCGGGCGTCGCCAAACACGCGAATATTTCTTACCGGGAGGGCCCATATAGACGACGAAATCGAGAAATACTTTGACAAGGCGGTTAGGATACCTGTTAGCCCTAGCCGGGACGATATAAAGGATTATCTGAAGATGAGGCTGGACGGTGACACTGATCCCGGGGTAATGGACGAGGAATTGCGGATGGATATCATGAGAGTAATCCCGGAGAAGATCTCAGGAATGTAAGCAAGAAGATCAAGAACATTCTTGATACCCATCTGAACTATTATTCGCTAATTGTGATGCCTAGTTTCCTTCTCGCTTCTCTAAACATTGATGCAATCCTCGGCGAGGTTACTCTCTATCAGAGAAGAAAAAAGCTGAATGATATGATCAACGGCGAAGGCCTAGGCGGCGCTTATGCGGCAACCTTATCACGGATAAAGGCGCAAAAAGGAGGCAGATCAAAACTCGGCATGGACGTCCTAATGTGGGCATCACATTCGGAGCGGCCGTTACGTGTTGACGAGTTATGCCACGCCCTAGGGGTAGAAGAAGGATCTACTGACCTGAACACTCTAAATATTCCTGCGATAGAAACTCTTCTAGCATGCTCTCTGGGGCTGGTCACAGTCGAGAAGTCCTCGTCTACCGTCCGCCTTGTTCACTACTCTCTCCAAGAGTACCTTTCCGATGACCCCAACTTGTTCTTTAAGCCCCATTCAATGATTGCTGAGGTCTGTTTAACCTACCTCAACTCTCGGCAAGTCAGCGAACTTTCGCCTGTACGCGATTCGGCTCCATCAGCCTTCCCTTTTGTCGAATATGCTTCTTGCTACTGGGGTGCACACGCTAGAAGAGAAACCACTAGAGGTGTGAAAGCTCTTGCATTAGAACTTCTTGATGGATACGATAAGCACATATCTTCAAAGATTCTGTTACGGTGTGAGATGGGCTATACGGATAGGCCTTTTGATTGGGCAGGCACCCCTAGAGGATTCACAGGACTCCACGGTGCTGCATACCTCGGATGCGTGGAGATAATAGTTGCTTTATTGGAGACGAATAAATGGGGAGCGCAGGCAACCGATTTCAATGGTAACACAGCACTCGCCTGGGCTGCTAGGCGTGGGCATGAGGGGGTTGTGAAGGTACTTCTGGGACGGAGCGACGTCAGTCCCAACAAAGCGGATAAGCAGGGCCAAACACCGCTCTCGCTGGCCGCAGAGAATGGGCGTGAGGGAGCCATGAGGATACTT